>WHNR01000202.1:0-83564 GCA_009859135.1 Formica selysi
CCGTTTTAACCGTTACCTGGGGGAGGCTAGTGCTCCCCCAGCGCGTTAGTTTTAAGCCCACTGGCGGGAGGGGCTATTGTCTCCCGCCCATAGTTTTAATTTATATTGCGCGCGGCAAAATGCCGATTTTAATTGTATATGCACCCCGGGGAGGTACTGTCTCCCCGGGGAACATTCCCTGAAAATAAACGGCATTTTATCTGTTCTTATCAGCTTAATATCTGATACAATCCCCATAGGGGATTCAGAATATTAAACTGATTTTTGGAACCTGGCGGGTGACCGGAGCTTGCTCCGACTCTGCGCGGGTCGGCCTGGCATTGCAGTACCGTCAGGAACGGCCTAATAATCTAATTAATACATAATTTCTCTTAGATTATTAGGTATTAATCCGCGGCGGATAATCCGCTTGCACTCAGGTAATCCGATAATCCGTGCGGTAATCTGGATCTCCGGGGTGTCCACGCGCATAACCTCTCTTCCGCGCGTGGGCATTTTCCATTCCTTTAGAGTGTATGACTTAGCTCAGAGAAGCATTTTATTTATTGAGTATTTTATATTCCGCGAGTGTGAGTGTCCGCGATAATTATTAAGTTCGCCGAGAAGCGAAAACCACGTGCGTGCGTGCGTAAAGTGAAGTGCCGCGACGCGTGTGCTCCGCGAGTTTGGTTAGGGCGCCCTCGACCTGGGGGCTCTGTGCACAGTGACGTGCAGTGGTGTGGTGAGTGTGCGGTGCGCGGGTGTGTGCGTGTGTGCAGTGTGTCTCGGTGTGGCGGTACGTCGTTACACTGTTGCTGTCACCGCGTGCCGCCATCCCGTGTCACGCTGCCGCGGGTGACCTGCATATATGCGTGTAGGTTAGCCCGCCGCGTGCCGCCCTCGCGCTCCGCGCGCGGGTTTCCACACGCACTGCGCGTCCATATTTTATTAATTGTTAATTTATATTATATTTTATTTAGTTATGGCACAGGGCCCATTGAAATTGTGCTTTCGGTCCCCCTGGAGGAGCGGCGTGCGTTGCGCAGATGTTGGGGAAGCGGGGACCGTAATGTCAGGTCGAGGGGTGATTTCTGCGACACGCAGCATTTAATAGACATTTGCGCAAATTTCATCCGGGGGACACCTATGCTACGTGTGCTCAATATGTAATTTTAAGGGACAGGCGCGGTCCCTATAGAAAAGTAAAGACATTTTTGAGAAGGAGCACGTCCCCCGGACAGAAGTTGCGTGTCGCAGCACCAGCGGAGCACAAAAACATTAACTAATAGTGGTGGGCTTTCAGGTGTGCGGACCCGGGCCTCTGCAGCCGCCCCATCTGCATCGGCGTCAGCTGGAGCATCGTCGCGAAGCCGTACATCCTCGCGGCCACCCACGTCACACTCCACGGCCACGACGTCCACCACACATCCACCTGCAACAACAACACATCCGCAGGAGCACATCCCGAACACCGGAAGCAGCAGGAGAGTCCCCCTCATACGCGGCCGTCACAGCAGCGGGGCCAGCGACACGTCCACATCTTCGTCGCTGGCCACAACACAACAAGTGCGGCCATCTTAGGATCGGCCGCCATGACGGCCGCCATATTGGTGCACGCCCGAGGGACGTCGGCCGCCGCTATGGCGCATCCACAGGAAATGGCGGATCCTGACCAAAAATGGCGCGGCCAATAGGAGAAGCCCGTCTTATGTCGCATCCACAGGGGCGCGCAAAAGCCCCCGCAGACCATCCAGCGGGGGCGAAACTCATCTAGGAGGGCCGCAGGGGCCCCGCCAACCACCACCAGCCAGGCGGGGCCCAAATTCCAGGAATTGCGGCGTTCCACGAGCGTGCCCCTTATGAAGAGCGGCGCATCTAGGCCGGTACGTGCGCCTCCCAGGAGGTCTCCGGCCGCCGAATCACCATCCTTCGGCGGTCTGGGGGGCGCGAGGAGGACGACGCCGAGAGGACCCCCCCGACGACATCCAGCGGGGGTCCTTATACCAGGAGCCGAACTCGGGCGTCAGCGTGCCGGTCGAGAAGTGCGCACCAAAGACGGGCCCCTGGCCCGGACATCGGCCAGGGGTGTACCGCGGGGGCCCCCAACATCAGGGAGGACTACCCAAGGGCCCTGCCGGCGATGACATCCCCAGCCGGCACCGCGGTACGTAATTAAGTGCCGCGCTGACGCTGCAGGCTTCTGGGGGGGCGAGGGGTTTGGTGAGGACACCACCCGCAACGTGGGACCCCGCCCCCCCAGGTGACTCCCGCCACGCCGCCTTCCATCTGCGGCGTGTGTGCGGGAGTCATAGATTTAACAACTCCACCATCGTTGCCTGCGGCGTCTGGATCCGCCACGTTGACCACTCAACGGTGACAACACGACATGCGGGTCCCCCGTGATGTCCACGGGGTATTCCGCGGGGAGGGTCACACCATCACGACCCTCCCCCCTCCCTACCATCCCGGAGGTGTCACCGCGCGAGGTGGTCAACAGGATGCGCCTCGAACAACCCACCCACAACATCCGGGCAGGAAGAGCGGCGGCAACCAGGAGCGGCGCTACCTCACCACATCGGAGGACGAGGGGGACTCAGGTGGGCCGTGGAGGAGGCACGTGGGAAGAAGAGCGAGGAGGCGGTGGAGCGGCAGCTCCAGCGAGGGTGACAGTCCGGCGCCGGTGGGGCTGCGGCGGACGCCCGGTCACCCGCCGCGAACGTCGGCGAATTTTAATCTTTTTACAGGCGATCGCGACCATGTTCGGTCGTCCTGGAGCGGCACATTGGTCCGCTCAATTCGTGGGGCCGCTGCGGACACCCACCTTCCGGGACCAGCGTGGAGGGAGCACCGGGTGAGCGTGCTGAAGCCAGCATCGCGGGACATCCGAGTGCCCAGGTAGATGTCCGTGGGGTGATGGGTCGTCGGCGGGGCGCGCCCGTACCCGGCGGCCCCGGAGCGAACGACGAGGCACCGCCAGTCTCTAGGAGCGGGGGCGGTGAGCACCCCCGTGTCCCGCGGCGTGCTATCCGCCCGCCCGGCTTGCCGTCCGGTGGCCAACCGACCCCTGCTGTTGTCGCAAGGCAGCACAGGCGGCAGCGAGTGGCTGCTCGTGACGCGCTGGTCGGGCGTGCGGAAGCCGTCGCCTCGATTGCGGACCTGGAGGAGTTGGCGGCTGCTGTCGCCAACTTTTTCGGGGAGGATGCAGCGAGAGCGGTCGGCGGGGATGCTCCCCGCGCCCGTGACCGCCCAGATCGGTCGCGTGAGGCGCGAGCTGTGTCGGGGTGAGGGGAGAGTGCCAGCGCGAGACGGCGACAGGAGAGGGCCGGCACCGGCCGGTCCTCAGCAGTCGGGAGAAGGACGCGGGGGCTGGGTGCGCGAAGCTACGCGTCTCCAGGCTCTGTACAGGGCGAACCGTCGCAAGGCTGTCCGAGAAGTGCTGCAGGGGCCAACTGAATCGTGCCAAGTGCCGAAACAGAGGGTTCAGGCGTACTTCGAAAGGCTATACTGCGGCGGGGAACACCTGGACGAACCGGGCGCGGAGGTGGAGCGTGCTGACCCCTTGGTCGATGCAGAGGAGTCCGCACTCTTGGATCCCTTCACGGAGCTGGAGGTGGACCGTCGGCTCCGGCGTATGACGAACTCTGCGCCGGGTCCCGACGGTGTCACTTACCGCGATCTTCGTGGGGCGGATCCGGGAGTGCGGCTCTCACCGCGATGTTTAACGCGTGTTATCGGCTCGAGGCAGTCCCAGCGTCCTGGAAGACCTCCAACACCGTATTGGTGTATAAGAAAGGTGACCGGGAAGTATTAGATAACTGGCGTCCTCTCGCGCTGGGGGACACTACCCCCAAACTTTTCGCGGCGCTCGTTGCCGATCGTCTGACCGATTGGGCGGTCCACAACAACAAGCTTAGTCCGGCTCAGAAGGGATTCCTGCGAGACGAAGGTTGCTTTGAGCATAATTTTGTCTTGCAGGAGATCCTGACTGACGCGCGGAGGACTAGGCGGCAGGCGGTCGTCGCGTGGCTGGACCTTTCCAACGCGTTTGGCTCGGTCCCGCACGCGGTGATCCGCCGCGCTCTCGTTCGCTCCGGGGTGCCGGGGGGCATCGTTCGTACATGGCAGTCCATGTATGAGGGATGCACCACGCGGGTGCGCGCCGCCGACGGATTCACCGCTCCCATCCCTGTTCGCTCGGGGGTACGACAAGGTTGTCCGCTGAGTCCGATAGTATTTGACCTCGCTATCGACTCGGTACTGCGTGCAGTCACCGATGTCGATGCGGGGTTCGATCTATTGGGCTCACGCTTTAGTATTTTAGCGTACGCGGACGACATTGCACTTGTTGCCGATACGCCTGAGGGAATGCAGCGGCTTCTCGCTGCTGCAGAGGACGGAGCATCGTCGGTGGGACTGCGGTTCAACCCTGCTAAATGTGCCACCCTGCACATCGGTGCGGGAGCAGGCAGCAGGGTCCTACCGACGACCTTCGAAATCCAGGGACAGCCCGTTCATCCCCTGGCAAACGGTGAGCCGTATCACCACCTTGGTATCCCGACGGGTTGCTCGGTCGACCAAACACCATTCGCCACTATCGGGGGCCTCCTCGAGGATCTTCGTGCGGTTGACCGATCCCTCCTTGCTCCGTGGCAGAAACTGGAGGTAGTGGCTACTAACATCTTGCCGCGTATGGACTTTCTGCTGCGGGGGGCCACAGTGGAGAAGCGTCCGTTAAAGGCGGCGGACTTAGAGATCCGTCGCAAAGCCAAGGCGTGGCTCAACCTCCCGCAGAGAGCCAGCGCGGAGGTGGTCTACCTCCCCCCGAAACGTGGGGGTTGTGGACTACTTCCGCTAGCTGACCTCGCGGACGTCCTGTCCGTCGCGCACGTCTTCCGTATGCTTACGGCTGGCGACGAGACGGTCAGGACGCTCGCGTGGGCGTCTCTGCGGGGAGTTGTGGCCAGGCGGATTGGCCGTCCTCCGACCAACGAGGACGTGGCGGCCTTCCTCTCCGGTTCGCAGGAAGGAAGGTTGCGTGATGGGGGGGAGCGCTCCCTGTGGTCGACGGCGAGGAATGCCGCGCGGAGGCAATCTGAAAGGTTGTCCCTTCGGTGGGAATGGTGTGAGGCGACCGAGAAGCTCCTTGTCGGGTGCCGACATCCCGGAGGCGACACGGTCAAGGTGCCACCTGGTGCTCGCAACCAGGTGGTCACTCGTCTGCGCTCAGCGGTGGCGGCTTTTTACGCGGGGACGCTATTGCGGAAACCGGACCAGGGGAAGGTGTTCGAGGTGTCGTCGCGGGCGGGTGTAAGTAATCACTTTGTCCGTGGCGGCAGCTTCACTCGCTTCGCCGACTGGCGATTTATCCACCGTGCCAGATTGGATGTCCTCCCTCTCAACGGTGCACGCCGTTGGGGGGAGGCAGACCGAGGTGTCGGCGTTGCGGTGCGGCAGCCGAGACCCTTCCCCATGTCTTAGGTCATTGGGGGTACACTCCGCCGCCATTCAGCTGAGACATGACGCCGTGTTGCACCGCCTCTGGAAGGCTTGCCGTATGCCGGGAGAGAAACGGGTAAACCAGCGGGTCGAGGGCATTGAGGGCGAACTTGGGGAGCTACGACCTGATCTTGTGATCAGGCACGAGCGCTCCAAGTGTGTCGTTATCTGCGACGTGACGATCCCCTTTGAAAACCGCTGGGATCTTTCGATGAAGCTAGGGCGAGGAAAGTTGCCAAGTACTCGCCCTTGGCTGAGGAACTCCAGCGGCGGGGATATCGCGTCGTAGTGACGGCCTTCGTCGTTGGTGCCCTTGGCTCGTGGGATCCCGAGAAATGAGGCGGTGTTGAGAGTGCTTAGGATTGGCAACGCCTACGCCTCGATGATGCGCCGACTTATGGTCTCGGATACCATTCGCTGGTCCAGGGACATCTATGTGGAGCATGTGTCTGGCGTGCGCCAGTACGCCGCTCCCTCCCGCCCCTCGGCTGATGGGGTGCTCGCGACGCCTCCTCGCGCGATTCGCCGGCGTTGGCCCACCAATGCGTAGGTGCGGCACTTCCATAGCGGCCAGTATTTTTGTATTTTCGTTCGAGTATGTATGTCGGGTAAATTATTGCGTGCGTGTCTTGCCCACTTTTATTTATTTATTACTCGCAGCGGCGAGGAGCAGGGGATTAGTCCCCCCTGCTCCATTTTTATTGTATAACCCTTTATATTTTTATATTTTATTGCATGTTGTGTGGGCCTGTCTGTTCGAGTATGAGTGTCGCGTATTAATATTGTATTTTATCCGAGTATGAATGCGTCGCGATATACATATTATTTTTTATATATATTTAAGCCGCGTGCGCGCCCCGGGTCTTTTTATCCATGACCTCTTATCTGTGATCGGCCCGGGGGCGATTAGCTGTGATTTGATATACATTGCCCCGGTCAGCCAGCCGGGGCAATTTATCTATCAACCGTTTTAACCCGTTACCTGGGGGAGGCTAGTGCTCCCCCAGCGCGTTAGTTTTAAGGCCCACTGGCGGGAGGGGCTATTGTCTCCCGCCCATAGTTTTAATTTATATTGCGCGCGGCAAAGTGCCGATTTTAATTGTATATGCACCCCGGGGAGGTACTGTCTCCCCGGGGAACATTCCCTGAAATAAACGGCATTTTATCTGTTCTTATCAGCTTAATATCTGATACAATCCCCATAGGGGATTCAGAATATTAAACTGATTTTTGGAACCTGGCGGGTGACCGGAGCTTGCTCCGACTCTGCCGCGGGTCGGCCTGGCATTGCAGTACCGTCAGGAACGGCCTAATAATCTAATTAATACATAATTTCTCTTAGATTATTAGGTATTAATCCGCGGCGGATAATCCGCTTGCACTCAGGTAATCCGATAATCCGTGCGGTAATCTGGATCTCCGGGGTGTCCACGCGCATAACCTCCCTTCCGCGCGTGGGCATTTTCCATTCATTTAGAGTGTATGACTTAGCTCAGAGAAGCATTTTATTTATTGAGTATTTTTATATTCCGCGAGTGTGAGTGTCCGCGATAATTATTAAGTTCGCCGAGAAGCGAAAACCACGTGCGTGCGTGCGTATAGTGAAGTGCCGCGACGCGTGTGCTCCGCGAGTTTGGTTAGGGCGCCCTCGACCTGGGGCTCTGTGCCACAGTGACGTGCAGTGGTGTGGTGAGTGTGCGGTGCGCGGGTGTGGTGCGTGTGTGCAGTGTGTCTCGGTGTGGCGGTACGTCGTTACACCTGTTGCTGTCACCGCGTGCCGCCATCCCGTGTCACGCTGCCGCGGGTGACCTGCATATATTGCGTGTAGGTTAGCCCGCCACGTGCCGCCCTCGCGCTCCGCGCGCGGGGTTCCACACGCACTGCGCGTCCATATTTTATTAATTGTTATTTATTTATATTTATTTATTTAGTTATGGCACAGGGTCCCATTGAAATTGTGCTTACGGTCCCCCTGGAGGAGCGCGTGCGTTGCGCGAGATGTTGGGGAAGCGGGGACCGTAATGTCAGGTCGAGGGGTGATTTCTGCGACACGCAGCATTTAAATAGACATCTGCGCAAATTTCATCCGGGGGACACTATTGCGTACGTGTGCTCCATATGTAATTTTAAGGGGACAGGCGCGGTCCCATACAGACGCGTCAAAGACCATTTGAGAAGGAGCACGTCCCCCGGACAGAGGTTGCGTGTCGCAGCACCAGCGGAGCACAAAGAACATTAACTAATAGTGGTGGGCTTTCAGGTGTGCGGACCCGGGCCTCTGCAGCCGCCCCATCTGCATCGGCGTCAGCTGGAGCATCGTCGCGAAGCCGTACATCCTCGCGGCCACCCACGTCACACTCCACGGCCACGACGTCCACCACACTATCACCTGCAACAACAACATCTGCAGGAGCAACATCCCGACGACCAGGAACAGCAGGAGAGTCCCCCTCATACGCGGCCGTCACAGCAGCGGGGCCAGCGACACGTCCACCATCTTCGTCGCTGGCCACAACATCAACAAGTGCGGCCATCTTAGGATCGGCCGCCATGACGGCCGCCATATTGTGCAGCCCGAGGACGTCGGCCGCCGCTATGGCGCATCCACAGGGTAATGGCGGATCCTCGACCAAAAATGGCGCGGCCAATAGGAGAAGCCCGTCTTATGTCGCATCCACAGGGGCGCGCAAAAGCCCCCGCAGACCATCCAGCGGGGGCGAAACTTCAGCTAGGAGGGCCGCAGGGGCCCCGCCAACCACCACCAGCCAGGCGGGGCCCGTAAATTCCAGGAATTTGCGGCGTTCCACGAGCGTGCCCCTTATGAAGAGCGGCGCATCTAGGCCGGTACGTGCGCCTCCCAGGAGGTCTCCGGCCGCCGAATCACCATCCTTCGGCGGTCTGGGGGGCGCGAGGAGGAAGACGCCCGAGAGGACCCCCCCGATGACATCCAGTGGGGGTCCTTATACCAGGAGCCGAACTCGGGCGTCAAGCGTGCCGGTAGAGAAGTGCGCAACAAAGACGGGTCCCCTGGCCCGGACATCGGCCAGGGGTGTACCGCGGGGGCCCCCAACATCAGGGAGGACTACCCAAGGGGCCCTGCCGGCGATGACATCCCCAGCCGGCACCGCGGTACGTAATTTAAGTGCCGCGCTGACGCTGCAGGCTTCTGGGGGGGCGAGGGGTTTGGTGAGGACACCTACCCCGCAACGTGGGACCCCGCCCCCCCAGGTGACTCCCGCCACGCCGCCTTCCATCTGCGGCGTGTGTGCGGGAGTCATAGATTTAACAACTCCACCATCGTTGCCTGCGGCGTCTGGATCCGCCACGTTGACCACTCAAACGGTGACAACGACGACTTGCGGGTCCCCCGTGATGTCCACGGGGTATTCCGCGGGGAGGGTCACACCATCACGACCCTCCCCCCTCCCTACCATCCCGGAGGTGTCACCGCGCGAGGTGGTTAACAGGATGCGCCTCGAAACAACGCCACCCACAACATCCGGGCAGGAACAGCGGCGGCTACCAGGAGCGGCGCTACCCTCACCATCATCGGAGGACGAGGGGGACTCAGGTGGGCCGTGGAGGAGGCACGTGGGAAGAAGAGCGAGGAGGCGGTGGAGCGGCAGCTCCAGCGAGGGTGACAGTCCGGCGCCGGTGGGGCTGCGGCGGACGCCCGGTCACCCGCCGCGAACGTCGGCGAATATTAATACCTTTTTACAGGCGACGCGGCCATGTTCGGTCGTCCTGGAGCGCACATTAGTCAGCTCAATTCGTGGGGCCGCTGCGGACACCCCACATTCCGGGACCAGCGTGGAGGGAGCACCGGGTGAGCGTGCTGAAGCCAGCATCGCGGGACATCCGAGTGCCCAGGTAGATGTCCGTGGGGTGATGGGTCGTCGGCGGGGCGCGCCCGTACCCGGCGGCCCCGGAGCGAACGACGAGGCACCGCCAGTCTCTAGGAGCGGGGGCGGTGAGCACCCCCGTGTCCCGCGGCGTGCTAACCGCCCGCCCGGCTTGCCGTCCGGTGGCCAACCGACCCCTGCTGTTGTCGCAAGGCAGCACAGGCGGCAGCGAGTGGCTGCTCGTGACGCGCTGGTCGGGCGTGCGGAAGCCGTCGCCTCGATTGCGGACTTGGAGGAGTTGGCGGCTGCTGTCGCCAACTTTTTCGGGGAGGATGCAGCGAGAGCGGTCGGCGGGGATGCTCCCCGCGCCCGTGACCGCCCAGATCGGTCGCGTGAGGCGCGAGTGTGTCGGGGTGAGGGGAGAGTGCCAGCGCGAGACGGCGACAGGAGAGGGCCGGCACCGGCCGGTCCTCAGCAGTCGGGAGAAGGACGCGGGGGCTGGGTGCGCGAAGCTACGCGTCTCCAGGCTCTGTACAGGGCGAACCGTCGCAAGGCTGTCCGAGAAGTGCTGCAGGGGCCAACTGAATCGTGCCAAGTGCCGAAGCAGAGGGTTCAGGCGTACTTCGAAAGGCTATACTGCGGCGGCGAACACCTGGACGAACCGGACGCGGAGGTGGAGCGTGCTGACCCCTTGGCCGATGCAGAGGAGTCCGCACTCTTGGATCCCTTCACGGAGCTGGAGGTGGACCGTCGGCTCCGGCGTATGACGAACTCTGCGCCGGGTCCCGACGGTGTCACTTACCGCGATCTTCGTGGGGCGGATCCGGGAGTGCGGCTCCTCACCGCGATGTTTAACGCGTGTTATCGGCTCGAGGCGGTCCCAGCGTCCTGGAAGACCTCCAACACCGTATTGGTGTATAAGAAAGGTGACCGGGAAGTATTAGATAACTGGCGTCCTCTCGCGCTGGGGGACACTACCCCCAAACTTTTCGCGGCGCTCGTTGCCGATCGTCTGACCGATTGGGCGGTCCACAACAACAAGCTTAGTCCGGCTCAGAAGGGATTCCTGCGAGACGAAGGTTGCTTTGAGCATAATTTTGTCTTGCAGGAGATCCTGACTGACGCGCGGAGGACTAGGCGGCAGGCGGTCGTCGCGTGGCTGGACCTTTCCAACGCGTTTGGCTCGGTCCCGCACGCGGTGATCCGCCGCGCTCTCGTTCGCTCCGGGGTGCCGGGGGGCATCGTTCGTACATGGCAGTCCATGTATGAGGGATGCACCACGCGGGTGCGCGCCGCCGACGGATTCACCGCTCCCATCCCTGTTCGCTCGGGGGTACGACAAGGTTGTCCGCTGAGTCCGATAGTATTTGACCTCGCTATCGACTCGGTACTGCGTGCAGTCACTGATGTTGATGCGGGGTTCGATCTATTGGGCTCACGCTTTAGTATTTTAGCGTACGCGGACGACATTGCACTTGTTGCCGATACGCCTGAGGGAATGCAGCGGCTTCTCGCTGCTGCAGAGGACGGAGCATCGTCGGTGGGACTGCGGTTCAACCCTGCTAAATGTGCCACCCTGCACATCGGTGCGGGAGCAGGCAGCAGGGTCCTACCGACGACCTTCGAAATCCAGGGACAGCCCGTTCATCCCCTGGCAAACGGTGAGCCGTATCACCACCTCGGTATCCCGACGGGTTGCTCGGTCGACCAAACACCATTCGCCACAATCGGGGGCCTCCTCGAGGATCTTCGTGCGGTTGACCGATCCCTCCTTGCTCCGTGGCAGAAACTGGAGGTAGTGGCAACCAACATCTTGCCGCGTATGGACTTTCTGCTGCGGGGGGCCACAGTGGAGAAGCGTCCGTTAAAGGCGGCGGACTTAGAGATTCGCCGCAAAGCCAAGGCGTGGCTCAACCTCCCGCAGAGAGCCAGCGCGGAGGTGGTCTACCTCCCCCCGAAACGCGGGGGTTGTGGACTACTTCCGCTAGCTGACCTCGCGGACGTCCTGTCCGTCGCGCACGTCTTCCGTATGCTTACGGCTGGCGTCGAGACGGTCAGGACGCTCGCGTGGGCGTCTCTGCGGGGAGTTGTGGCCAGGCGGATTGGCCGTCCTCCGACCAACGAGGACGTGGCGGCCTTCCTCTCCGGTTCGCAGGAAGGAAGGTTGCGTGATGGGGGGGAGCGCTCCCTGTGGTCGACGGCGAGGAATGCCGCGCGGAGGCAGTCCGAAAGGTTGTCCCTTCGGTGGGAATGGTGTGAGGCGACCGAGAAGCTCCTTGTCGGGTGCCGACATCCCGGAGGCGACACGGTCAAGGTGCCACCTGGTGCTCGCAACCAGGTGGTCACTCGTCTGCGCTCAGCGGTGGCGGCTTTTTACGCGGGGACGCTGTTGCGGAAACCGGACCAGGGGAAGGTGTTCGAGGTGTCGTCGCGGGCGGGTGTAAGTAATCACTTTGTCCGTGGCGGCAGCTTCACTCGCTTCGCCGACTGGCGATTTATCCACCGTGCCAGATTGGATGTCCTCCCTCTCAACGGTGCACGCCGTTGGGGGGAAGCAGACCGAAGGTGTCGGCGTTGCGGTGCGGCAGCCGAGACCCTTCCCCATGTCTTAGGTCATTGTGGGGTACACTCCGCCGCCATTCAGCTGAGACATGACGCCGTGTTGCACCGCCTCTGGAAGGCTTGCCGTATGCCGGGGGAGAAACGGGTAAACCAGCGGGTCGAGGGCATTGAGGGCGAACTTGGGGAGCTACGACCTGATCTTGTGATCAGGCACGAGCGCTCCAAGTGTGTCGTTATCTGCGACGTGACGATCCCCTTTGAAAACCGCTGGGAGTCTTTCGATGAAGCTAGGGCGAGGAAAGTTGCCAAGTACTCGCCCTTGGCTGAGGAACTCCAGCGGCGGGGATATCGCGTCGTAGTGACGGCCTTCGTCGTTGGTGCCCTTGGCTCGTGGGACCCGAGAAATGAGGCGGTGTTAAGAGTGCTTAGGATTGGCAACGCCTACGCCTCGATGATGCGCCGACTTATGGTCTCGGATACCATTCGCTGGTCCAGGGACATCTATGTGGAGCATGTGTCTGGCGTGCGCCAGTACGCCGCTCCCTCCCGCCCCTCGGCTGATGGGGTGCTCGCGACGCCTCCTCGCGCGATTCGCCGGCGTTGGCCCACCAATGCGTAGGTGCGGCACTTCCATAGCGGCCAGTATTTTTGTATTTTCGTTTCGAGTATGTATGTCGGGTAAATTATTGCGTGCGTTGTCTTGCCCACTTTTATTTATTTATTTACTCGCAGCGGCGAGGGAGCAGGGGATTAGTCCCCCCTGCTCCATTTTTATTGTATAACCCTTTTTATATTTTTATATTTTATTGCATGTTGTGTGGGCCTGTCTGTCTCGAGTATGAGTGTCGCGTTTCAATATTGTATTTTATCCGAGTATGAGTGCGTCGCGATTTACATAATTATTTTTTATATATATTTAAGCCGCGTGCGCGCCCTCGGGTCTTTTTATCCATGACCTCTTATCTGTGATCGGCCCGGGGGCGGTTTAGCTGTGATTTGATGTACATTGCCCCGGTCAGCCAGCCGGGGCAATTTAGCTATCAACCGTTTTAACCCGTTACCTGGGGGAGGCTAGTGCTCCCCCAGCGCGTTAGTTTTAAGGCCCACTGGCGGGAGGGGCTATTGTCTCCCGCCCATAGTTTTAATTTATATTGCACGCGGCAAAGTGCCGATTTTAATTGTATGCACCCCGGGGAGGTACTGTCTCCCCGGGGAACATTCCCTGCTAAATAAACGGCATTTTATCTGTTCTTATCAGCTTAATATCTGATACAATCCCCATAGGGGATTCAGAATATTAAACTGATTTTTGGAACCTGGCGGGTGACCGGAGCTTGCTCCGACTCTGCCGCGGGTCGGCCTGGCATTGCAGTACCGTCAGGAACGGCCTAATAATCTAATTAATACATAATTTCTCTTAGATTATTAGGTATTAATCCGCGGCGGATAATCCGCTTGCACTCAGGTAATCCGATAATCCGTGCGGTAATCTGGATCTCCGGGGTGTCCACGCGCATAACCCCCTTCCGCGCGTGGGCATTTTCCATTCATTTAGAGTGTATGACTTAGCTCAGAGAAGCATTTTATTTATTGAGTATTTTTATATTCCGCGAGTGTGAGTGTCCGCGATAATTATTAAGTTCGCCGAGAAGCGAAAACCACGTGCGTGCGTGCGTATAGTGAAGTGCCGCGACGCGTGTGCTCCGCGAGTTTGGTTAGGGCGCCCTCGACCTGGGGCTCTGTGCCACAGTGACGTGCAGTGGTGTGGTGAGTGTGCGGTGCGCGGGTGTGGTGCGTGTGTGCAGCGTGTCTCGGTGTGGCGGTACGTCGTTACACCTGTTGCTGTCACCGCGTGCCGCCATCCCGTGTCACGCTGCCGCGGGTGACCTGCATATATCGTGTGTAGGTTAGCCCGCCACGTGCCGCCCTCGCGCTCCGCGCGCGGGGTTCCACACGCACTGCGCGTCCATATTTTATTAATTGTTATTTATTTATATTTATTTATTTAGTTATGGCACAGGGTCCCATTGAAATTGTGCTTACGGTCCCCCTGGAGGAGCGCGTGCGTTGCGCGAGATGTTGGGGAAGCGGGGACCGTAATGTCAGGTCGAGGGGTGATTTCTGCGACACGCAGCATTTAAATAGACATCTGCGCAAATTTCATCCGGGGGACACTATTGCGTACGTGTGCTCCATATGTAATTTTAAGGGGACAGGCGCGGTCCCATACAGACGCGTCAAAGACCATTTTGAGAAGGAGCACGTCCCCCGGACAGAGGTTGCGTGTCGCAGCACCAGCGGAGCACAAAGAACATTAACTAATAGTGGTGGGCTTTCAGGTGTGCGGACCCGGGCCTCTGCAGCCGCCCCATCTGCATCGGCGTCAGCTGGAGCATCGTCGCGAAGCCGTACATCCTCGCGGCCACCCACGTCACACTCCACGGCCACGACGTCCACCACACTATCACCTGCAACAACAACATCTGCAGGAGCAACATCCCGACGACCAGGAACAGCAGGAGAGTCCCCCTCATACGCGGCCGTCACAGCAGCGGGGCCAGCGACACGTCCACCATCTTCGTCGCTGGCCACAACATCAACAAGTGCGGCCATCTTAGGATCGGCCGCCATGACGGCCGCCATATTGTGCACCGCCGAGGGACGTCGGCCGCCGCTATGGCGCATCCACAGGGTAATGGCGGATCCTCGACCAAAAATGGCGCGGCCAATAGGAGAAGCCCGTCTTATGTCGCATCCACAGGGGCGCGCAAAAGCCCCCGCAGACCATCCAGCGGGGGCGAAACTTCAGCTAGGAGGGCCGCAGGGGCCCCGCCAACCACCACCAGCCAGGCGGGGCCCGTAAATTCCAGGAATTTGCGGCGTTCCACGAGCGTGCCCCTTATGAAGAGCGGCGCATCTAGGCCGGTACGTGCGCCTCCCAGGAGGTCTCCGGCCGCCGAATCACCATCCTTCGGCGGTCTGGGGGGCGCGAGGAGGAAGACGCCCGAGAGGACCCCCCCGATGACATCCAGTGGGGGTCCTTATACCAGGAGCCGAACTCGGGCGTCAAGCGTGCCGGTAGAGAAGTGCGCAACAAAGACGGGTCCCCTGGCCCGGACATCGGCCAGGGGTTACCGCGGGGGCCCCCAACATCAGGGAGGACTACCCAAGGGGCCCTGCCGGCGATGACATCCCCAGCCGGCACCGCGGTACGTAATTTAAGTGCCGCGCTGACGCTGCAGGCTTCTGGGGGGGCGAGGGGTTTGGTGAGGACACCTACCCCGCAACGTGGGACCCCGCCCCCCAGGTGACTCCCGCCACGCCGCCTTCCATCTGCGGCGTGTGTGCGGGAGTCATAGATTTAACAACTCCACCATCGTTGCCTGCGGCGTCTGGATCCGCCACGTTGACCACTCAAACGGTGACAACGACGACTTGCGGGTCCCACGTGATGTCCACGGGGTATTCCGCGGGGAGGGTCACACCATCACGACCCTCCCCCCTCCCTACCATCCCGGAGGTGTCACCGCGCGAGGTGGTTAACAGGATGCGCCTCGAAACAACGCCACCCACAACATCCGGGCAGGAACAGCGGCGGCTACCAGGAGCGGCGCTACCCTCACCATCATCGGAGGACGAGGGGGACTCAGGTGGGCCGTGGAGGAGGCACGTGGGAAGAAGAGCGAGGAGGCGGTGGAGCGGCAGCTCCAGCGAGGGTGACAGTCCGGCGCCGGTGGGGCTGCGGCGGACGCCCGGTCACCCGCCGCGAACGTCGGCGAATATTAATACCTTTTTACAGGCGACGCGGCCATGTTCGGTCGTCCTGGAGCGCACATTAGTCAGCTCAATTCGTGGGGCCGCTGCGGACACCCCACATTCCGGGACCAGCGTGGAGGGAGCACCGGGTGAGCGTGCTGAAGCCAGCATCGCGGGACATCCGAGTGCCCAGGTAGATGTCCGTGGGGTGATGGGTCGTCGGCGGGGCGCGCCCGTACCCGGCGGCCCCGGAGCGAACGACGAGGCACTGCCAGTCTCTAGGAGCGGGGGCGGTGAGCACCCCCGTGTCCCGCGGCGTGCTAACCGCCCGCCCGGCTTGCCGTCCGGTGGCCAACCGACCCCTGCTGTTGTCGCAAGGCAGCACAGGCGGCAGCGAGTGGCTGCTCGTGACGCGCTGGTCGGGCGTGCGGAAGCCGTCGCCTCGATTGCGGACTTGGAGGAGTTGGCGGCTGCTGTCGCCAACTTTTTCGGGGAGGATGCAGCGAGAGCGGTCGGCGGGGATGCTCCCCGCGCCCGTGACCGCCCAGATCGGTCGCGTGAGGCGCGAGTGTGTCGGGGTGAGGGGAGAGTGCCAGCGCGAGACGGCGACAGGAGAGGGCCGGCACCGGCCGGTCCTCAGCAGTCGGGAGAAGGACGCGGGGGCTGGGTGCGCGAAGCTACGCGTCTCCAGGCTCTGTACAGGGCGAACCGTCGCAAGGCTGTCCGAGAAGTGCTGCAGGGGCCAACTGAATCGTGCCAAGTGCCGAAGCAGAGGGTTCAGGCGTACTTCGAAAGGCTATACTGCGGCGGCGAACACCTGGACGAACCGGACGCGGAGGTGGAGCGTGCTGACCCCTTGGCCGATGCAGAGGAGTCCGCACTCTTGGATCCCTTCACGGAGCTGGAGGTGGACCGTCGGCTCCGGCGTATGACGAACTCTGCGCCGGGTCCCGACGGTGTCACTTACCGCGATCTTCGTGGGGCGGATCCGGGAGTGCGGCTCCTCACCGCGATGTTTAACGCGTGTTATCGGCTCGAGGCGGTCCCAGCGTCCTGGAAGACCTCCAACACCGTATTGGTGTATAAGAAAGGTGACCGGGAAGTATTAGATAACTGGCGTCCTCTCGCGCTGGGGGACACTACCCCCAAACTTTTCGCGGCGCTCGTTGCCGATCGTCTGACCGATTGGGCGGTCCACAACAACAAGCTTAGTCCGGCTCAGAAGGGATTCCTGCGAGACGAAGGTTGCTTTGAGCATAATTTTGTCTTGCAGGAGATCCTGACTGACGCGCGGAGGACTAGGCGGCAGGCGGTCGTCGCGTGGCTGGACCTTTCCAACGCGTTTGGCTCGGTCCCGCACGCGGTGATCCGCCGCGCTCTCGTTCGCTCCGGGGTGCCGGGGGGCATCGTTCGTACATGGCAGTCCATGTATGAGGGATGCACCACGCGGGTGCGCGCCGCCGACGGATTCACCGCTCCCATCCCTGTTCGCTCGGGGGTACGACAAGGTTGTCCGCTGAGTCCGATAGTATTTGACCTCGCTATCGACTCGGTACTGCGTGCAGTCACTGATGTTGATGCGGGGTTCGATCTATTGGGCTCACGCTTTAGTATTTTAGCGTACGCGGACGACATTGCACTTGTTGCCGATACGCCTGAGGGAATGCAGCGGCTTCTCGCTGCTGCAGAGGACGGAGCATCGTCGGTGGGACTGCGGTTCAACCCTGCTAAATGTGCCACCCTGCACATCGGTGCGGGAGCAGGCAGCAGGGTCCTACCGACGACCTTCGAAATCCAGGGACAGCCCGTTCATCCCCTGGCAAACGGTGAGCCGTATCACCACCTCGGTATCCCGACGGGTTGCTCGGTCGACCAAACACCATTCGCCACAATCGGGGGCCTCCTCGAGGATCTTCGTGCGGTTGACCGATCCCTCCTTGCTCCGTGGCAGAAACTGGAGGTAGTGGCAACCAACATCTTGCCGCGTATGGACTTTCTGCTGCGGGGGGCCACAGTGGAGAAGCGTCCGTTAAAGGCGGCGGACTTAGAGATTCGCCGCAAAGCCAAGGCGTGGCTCAACCTCCCGCAGAGAGCCAGCGCGGAGGTGGTCTACCTCCCCCCGAAACGCGGGGGTTGTGGACTACTTCCGCTAGCTGACCTCGCGGACGTCCTGTCCGTCGCGCACGTCTTCCGTATGCTTACGGCTGGCGTCGAGACGGTCAGGACGCTCGCGTGGGCGTCTCTGCGGGGAGTTGTGGCCAGGCGGATTGGCCGTCCTCCGACCAACGAGGACGTGGCGGCCTTCCTCTCCGGTTCGCAGGAAGGAAGGTTGCGTGATGGGGGGGAGCGCTCCCTGTGGTCGACGGCGAGGAATGCCGCGCGGAGGCAGTCCGAAAGGTTGTCCCTTCGGTGGGAATGGTGTGAGGCGACCGAGAAGCTCCTTGTCGGGTGCCGACATCCCGGAGGCGACACGGTCAAGGTGCCACCTGGTGCTCGCAACCAGGTGGTCACTCGTCTGCGCTCAGCGGTGGCGGCTTTTTACGCGGGGACGCTGTTGCGGAAACCGGACCAGGGGAAGGTGTTCGAGGTGTCGTCGCGGGCGGGTGTAAGTAATCACTTTGTCCGTGGCGGCAGCTTCACTCGCTTCGCCGACTGGCGATTTATCCACCGTGCCAGATTGGATGTCCTCCCTCTCAACGGTGCACGCCGTTGGGGGGAAGCAGACCGAAGGTGTCGGCGTTGCGGTGCGGCAGCCGAGACCCTTCCCCATGTCTTAGGTCATTGTGGGGTACACTCCGCCGCCATTCAGCTGAGACATGACGCCGTGTTGCACCGCCTCTGGAAGGCTTGCCGTATGCCGGGGGAGAAACGGGTAAACCAGCGGGTCGAGGGCATTGAGGGCGAACTTGGGGAGCTACGACCTGATCTTGTGATCAGGCACGAGCGCTCCAAGTGTGTCGTTATCTGCGACGTGACGATCCCCTTTGAAAACCGCTGGGAGTCTTTCGATGAAGCTAGGGCGAGGAAAGTTGCCAAGTACTCGCCCTTGGCTGAGGAACTCCAGCGGCGGGGATATCGCGTCGTAGTGACGGCCTTCGTCGTTGGTGCCCTTGGCTCGTGGGACCCGAGAAATGAGGCGGTGTTAAGAGTGCTTAGGATTGGCAACGCCTACGCCTCGATGATGCGCCGACTTATGGTCTCGGATACCATTCGCTGGTCCAGGGACATCTATGTGGAGCATGTGTCTGGCGTGCGCCAGTACGCCGCTCCCTCCCGCCCCTCGGCTGATGGGGTGCTCGCGACGCCTCCTCGCGCGATTCGCCGGCGTTGGCCCACCAATGCGTAGGTGCGGCACTTCCATAGCGGCCAGTATTTTTGTATTTTCGTTTCGAGTATGTATGTCGGGTAAATTATTGCGTGCGTTGTCTTGCCCACTTTTATTTATTTATTTACTCGCAGCGGCGAGGGAGCAGGGGATTAGTCCCCCCTGCTCCATTTTTATTGTATAACCCTTTTTATATTTTTATATTTTATTGCATGTTGTGTGGGCCTGTCTGTCTCGAGTATGAGTGTCGCGTTTCAATATTGTATTTTATCCGAGTATGAGTGCGTCGCGATTTACATAATTATTTTTTATATATATTTAAGCCGCGTGCGCGCCCTCGGGTCTTTTTATCCATGACCTCTTATCTGTGATCGGCCCGGGGGCGGTTTAGCTGTGATTTGATGTACATTGCCCCGGTCAGCCAGCCGGGGCAATTTAGCTATCAACCGTTTTAACCCGTTACCTGGGGGAGGCTAGTGCTCCCCCAGCGCGTTAGTTTTAAGGCCCACTGGCGGGAGGGGCTATTGTCTCCCGCCCATAGTTTTAATTTATATTGCACGCGGCAAAGTGCCGATTTTAATTGTATGCACCCCGGGGAGGTACTGTCTCCCCGGGGAACATTCCCTGCTAAATAAACGGCATTTTATCTGTTCTTATCAGCTTAATATCTGATACAATCCCCATAGGGGATTCAGAATATTAAACTGATTTTTGGAACCTGGCGGGTGACCGGAGCTTGCTCCGACTCTGCCGCGGGTCGGCCTGGCATTGCAGTACCGTCAGGAACGGCCTAATAATCTAATTAATACATAATTTCTCTTAGATTATTAGGTATTAATCCGCGGCGGATAATCCGCTTGCACTCAGGTAATCCGATAATCCGTGCGGTAATCTGGATCTCCGGGGTGTCCACGCGCATAACCCCCCTTCCGCGCGTGGGCATTTTCCATTCATTTAGAGTGTATGACTTAGCTCAGAGAAGCATTTTATTTATTGAGTATTTTTATATTCCGCGAGTGTGAGTGTCCGCGATAATTATTAAGTTCGCCGAGAAGCGAAAACCACGTGCGTGCGTGCGTATAGTGAAGTGCCGCGACGCGTGTGCTCCGCGAGTTTGGTTAGGGCGCCCTCGACCTGGGGCTCTGTGCCACAGTGACGTGCAGTGGTGTGGTGAGTGTGCGGTGCGCGGGTGTGGTGCGTGTGTGCAGCGTGTCTCGGTGTGGCGGTACGTCGTTACACCTGTTGCTGTCACCGCGTGCCGCCATCCCGTGTCACGCTGCCGCGGGTGACCTGCATATATCGTGTGTAGGTTAGCCCGCCACGTGCCGCCCTCGCGCTCCGCGCGCGGGGTTCCACACGCACTGCGCGTCCATATTTTATTAATTGTTATTTATTTATATTTATTTATTTAGTTATGGCACAGGGTCCCATTGAAATTGTGCTTACGGTCCCCCTGGAGGAGCGCGTGCGTTGCGCGAGATGTTGGGGAAGCGGGGACCGTAATGTCAGGTCGAGGGGTGATTTCTGCGACACGCAGCATTTAAATAGACATCTGCGCAAATTTCATCCGGGGGACACTATTGCGTACGTGTGCTCCATATGTAATTTTAAGGGGACAGGCGCGGTCCCATACAGACGCGTCAAAGACCATTTTGAGAAGGAGCACGTCCCCCGGACAGAGGTTGCGTGTCGCAGCACCCGCGGAGCACAAAGAACAATAAATAATAATGGTGGGCTTTCAGGTGTGCGGACCCGGGCCTCTGCAGCCGCCCCATCTGCATCGGCGTCAGCTGGAGCATCGTCGCGAAGCCGTACATCCTCGCGGCCACCCACGTCACACTCCACGGCCACGACGTCCACCACACTATCACCTGCAACAACAACATCTGCAGGAGCAACATCCCGACGACCAGGAACAGCAGGAGAGTCCCCCTCATACGCGGCCGTCACAGCAGCGGGGCCAGCGACACGTCCACCATCTTCGTCGCTGGCCACAACATCAACAAGTGCGGCCATCTTAGGATCGGCCGCCATGACGGCCGCCATATTGTGCACCGCCCGAGGGACGTCGGCCGCCGCTATGGCGCATCCACAGGGTAATGGCGGATCCTCGACCAAAAATGGCGCGGCCAATAGGAGAAGCCCGTCTTATGTCGCATCCACAGGGGCGCGCAAAAGCCCCCGCAGACCATCCAGCGGGGGCGAAACTGCATCTAGGAGGGCCGCAGGGGCCCCGCCAACCACCACCAGCCAGGCGGGGTCCACAAATTCAAGAAATTTGCGGCGTTCCACGAGCGTGCCCCTCGTGAAGAGCGGCGCGTCTAGGCCGGTACGTGCGCCTCCCAGGAGGTCTCCGGCCACCGATTCACCATCTTTCGGCGGTTTGGGGGACGCGAGGAAGAAGACCCCCGAGAGGATCCTCCCGACGACATCCAGCGGGGGTCCGAATACCAGAAGCCGAACTCGGGCGTCAAGCGTGCCGGTCGAGAAGTGCGCATCACAGACGGGTCACCTGGCATGGACATTGGCCATGGGGGTACCGCGGGGGCCCCCAACATCAAGGAGGACAACCCATGGGGCCCTGCCGGTGACATCCCCAGCCGGCACCGCGGTACGAAACTTAAGTGCCGCGCTGACGCCGCAGGTTTCTGGGGGGCAAGGATTTGGTAAGGACACCAACTCCGCAACGTGGGACCCCGCCCCCCCAGGTGACTCCCGCCACGCCGCCTTCCATCTGCGGCGTGTGTGCGGGGGTCATAGACGCGTCGAATCGCGGCTTAAATCTTCTCATGATAAACTGATACTAAATAATCGCCCAGCTAACCATTGAGATGTGTGACCTAAACATTGTTTAGGATAAACCGTTGTCAAAATATATTTTTGTTTTCTCCATTTCCTGTTTCTTATCCCTGTGTATGCGAACATCTGTGTAGCGAGTATTACATTTCAGTATGTGACGTTAGGCAGCACAGTGTCAACTATTTTATCAGAATATGCAGCAATAGATATGGAATATTTATTTGATGGTCGATTAGTTAGTTAAGTAATTTATCGTTTGATAATGGTTCAATAGCTGTTCGATAGTGGTTTGATAGCTGTTCAAAGGCTGTTTGATAGCTGCTGGTTCGATAGCTGTTCAATAGCTGTTCGATAGTGGTTCAATAGCTGTTTATTAGTGGTTTACATGTTATAATATTTCGTTATTCATATTTAAAAAACTTTAACTGGATAGTTGTCTGTGAGAATATGCTACCTCTATTGTTTTCTTATCAAATGCAGAGAGTAAGCGTTTTTCTAAAGGCATACATTCCCAACTCTCTTCTATCGAGATGGTGTCTATCCCGTTATGTCCGTCATAAAATTTCGAGCAGTTCGCACAAGTGGGCTAAATACGTGAAATATAAGAAATGACGCATCAAATAGACAATATATCATAATGGGTGACACAATTTTGTAATAAAATATTAGATGTTGTAGGATCTCACATTTTTTCGATGCGAGTAAGTAGTTTTCGCGTTGTGCATTTTGTGGAAAAAAAATATGTATATAATATATTGTGTATTATAATTTACGTTACATTATAGTTCCTCAACGATATCCAAATTAAAGGTTCATGAATATTGCCCACAGGCGCTGGATGCGCATGGTGCGGCGCAATAAAAATGTCAGTTCGATAATTTGTAGGTTGAAACAAAAGATGCCTGCGATTATGATCGCAATTATGCGGGCTTCTATGAGGATATACATATTTTGCCTTCGAAAGCTCTTCGGGCTCGAACACTACGATGATTACAGCGATTTTTTCGGTGATGAAGATTGGGAGCAGAAAGAGCTGAAAGAGCTTCCGAATAAGAAGCATAGAACTAACTATAAGTATCTTATTTTTAAATGTATAATACATGAAAATTTATTAATAAAATTCATTTTTCTGTTCTAAAAGCAGCAGCATATTATTAGTAGCAACAGTAGTATTTTTATGCTTTATTTTATTTTATATTATATTATATTATACCTTGTAGTGTAATAGTTTTTTAAGTTGTATATATATATTGTTATATTTTATATTTTATATCATATATTATATTTATTAGATTATCTTCTATTTTACACAAACACACCCACACCCACACCCACACCCACACCCATACCCACACCCTTACCCACACCCACACACATACATACTCACACACACACACACACACACACACACACACACAAAATAAATAAAAATTGTATTGATTATTATTAGAAATATTATTTATTTCATAAGCCCTTTCTTCATCCGCTCCCCATTCCCGCGGACTCCTACGATAGCTGCCTATCTTTTTCCAACTCATGAACGCCATACCTCGCGCTATCCTTCTCCAATGCAAACGCGGTACATCGTGCTATCCTTCTCCCATACCCGTACTTCGTGCTATCCTTTTCCTACTCGCAAACGCCTCGCGCTGTCCCTCTTCTATACCCTTGCGAACACTATCTTCTCCCAGACCTATCGTCTTGCGAACGCCGTACCTCGCGCCATCCTTTTCCTACTCGCAAACACAGTATCTTGCGCTATCTCTCTCTCATACCACTATGCGAGCACTGTACTCCCGCACTATTTTTTTCCTATTCGCAAATGCCTCGGAGAAAATCCAACACACATCAGCTCAATGCCGAATCTCCAATACATAATAGAATTGGTTATGCAGGTGTTACAGCAATCATCCTCCATTGTCAACTGCAAACATGCTCCGTCGAAACGCATATGATATGCATGAAACATTGAGAAATGGCAACGGCTTCTCCAACATTTGGCAATGTATAAAATGTATCGAGAAATTTATTCCCATTTTTTCAGGAAAAGAAAAAGAAAATGTTATTATATGGCTTGAGAGAGTTGCTAATATCGCGCGGACGTATCAATTCAGCGAAGATGTTTTTGCTTTTTGTTAACGTGACTCAATTGAAAAAACGTCTTAAACTGGTATAATCGCCAACCGCTGAAATTAGTATCTATGTAAAAAGAATTTAAATTCCAACTGAGGTGATACTTTGAACGGAAGGAATCTTACATTGCAACTTTGGCACGAATCAGCGCTCCCTTTTGAAAATCACATGGAAAAATTTATTGATTACGCCTAAGCAAAATTAAACTTGATGCAATCGCTAACTTTGTCAGGAAAGGAAAAGATAGAGTTCTTAGCCGATGAAGTTAAAAAGATTTCAATTTTCGAAGACTGATATTGAATACATGGATTAATAATGTTCCTGATTTCATCGAAAATGTACGCAAAATCATAAAGGATAATGTTTCCGCACAAAGAATAGAATTATCTAAGGTAAATATGCCGACCAAGGGAGGCAGTCCCGATGACCTTGACCTTAACATATGTTGTCAAGGTCATGACCCTGAACAACATTCAAAAGGTCATAGCCGTCGCTCGTAGTTTATTAAAAAGTTATTAATAAAGAAACTTTAATAAATAGAACATAATTTTACGACACCATGTACGTTTTAGAAGGGTTAAGGTTAGATATAGAGTGAATTTGGCTTCGTTTTGGAAAGTACATGCATGGACGCAGGTACCGCCCACCTACGGAGGGGCTCCACTTCCAGAAGCTATAACCTAACCCAAACCAAATTTCAGTTTTAAATCAGAAATAAGTTTGGGTTAGGTTATATTTTCCGGAAGTGGAGCCTCCCCGCAGGGGGGGGCGGAACCCACTGTGTCGGGAAAGAGCAGTATGATGCTATAACTAATAATTTAGATAATGACTTGATGCAATTTATTAAAAACATTTATGGAAGTAGATAAGTAATTGAAAGAATAAATGTATGTGTGTGGTGATGACTATAGTATCCAAGTATACTTAAAATATAATTCCCTGTTTATGTTCCAAACCGAATGTCTATTACTGAGAAACATGACCTCCAAAAAGTTATAGATGATTTGTTAAAGCGCAACATTATTAAACCTAGTATTTTATCTTATTGCTCTCGAATTATTTTGGTGTCACGAAGAAATAAAACATAAGAATGTGCGTTGATCTGAGGCTACTTAATCAAAGAATATATCCACAAAAATATTCTTTTCCAATAATAGAGAATTAATTAGACTAATTATGGAATAAACAAATGTATAACAATTTAGATTTAAAAGATGGTTTTCATCAAATTTTGATACATACGGAACATACTAAATATTTCCCTTTTACCATTCATCCTGGGCAACATGAATTTGTTAAAATGCCTTTCGTATATTCATAGGCTTAAGCCGAATTTCTAAAAAGAGTTCTACAAATTTTTGATCCACCGATACGTTCAAATAAAATTTTGATACATATTGATGATATATTAATATTTACATTTACTGTAGCGGAAAACCTAGAAATTTTAAAAAAGTATTAATTTATTTAAAGAAGTACAGTTTATATAGAGTTAAATTTGGAAAAATATACATTTAAAAAAGAAATTGAATATTTGGGATATCTAATTACGGCAAAAGGCATTACTATGTGTTGTAACGGGGTTACTTTTCGCGAGCGCGCGCGGATGAACTCGGTCGGGATCAGGGCTCGTGGAATGGTGAGATACATGAAAAGCTTGAGTTATAATATAGCTTATTTATTCGTCTCTTTCGTAGATGGTCTATGTACAATGTGTTCGGGACGCTTAGTGCGCGGCGGATAATGCAACGCGTTAGGTGCAGGTCGCTTGCGTTAGTCGGTGCGCGATGTTCGATGTATCGAACCGCCTAAGATTTTCGGCGGCGTCCGGAGGGCCGTGTTTATTTTGACGGCGCGGGAAACGCGCAAGAAATCGGGCGCGGTCGATCGGCGCGTGTACGGCAAGGCCGTGTTTATTTTGACGGCGCGCGAACTGCGCAAGATACAGGGCGCGGTCGATCGGCGCGTGTATGGCAAGGTCGTATTTATTTGACGGCGCGCGGAATTATATCGGGTGATGTGATGATGTATCTCGGCGCGATTCTACTTGCTGGATCACGGTAAAACCGTGTCGGTGCGTTCGCGTGTTCTTATCCGCGTATTCCTAGGTGTGCGGTAGGAGGCGGGCGGAGATCGAGGGTCCTCGATCGGGCGGAGAACTCTCCGTCCCTGCTTCCGTACGCGGATAGAGGATGGCTATCTGGAGTCGAGAAGCCTCGATGGAGCGGCGAACTCGCCGACCCACTGTCCGTTTAGCGGTAGCGGTCGGATCTTAGACCGAATCTAAGATAGCGGCGAACTCTCCGCTTTCGTTTGATGAGGTCGGACTTTCGGTAGGATTTCGCAGGCGGCGAGGAGGCCGAGAATGCTCGGCGGAGACTGTGTACGCGTCAATCTCACTGATTGACAAATTCCTTCGTTTTTATGCGAGTTTCTAGGATCGGTTCTGGTATCGGCTCGGAGCGTACTGCTCGAGAGGATTCAGGAATTGTTCTGGTCATGAAATGTCGAAATGCTGCTTTTTTATACCCGAGCGTCTAGCGGTAATTGCGTCGTTCGCCCCTGGGTGGGGATAACGACGCGTTGTTTTCGGCGGGTAATTATTACGGTAAACGCGTCGCTTCCCATGGGCAAAACGACGCGGCGTTTCGGCGGGTGACGCTCGGGATTTTCCGGCAGTATTCGGCTGTTTTCGGTTTTCCGTATAACGGCGTAACGGCGGCCGTATAACGGCCGTACGGTTGTTTATCGCAACGGCGGTAATTAGAGTATTAAAAAGGGCGCTCGGCGCCTCTACCATTGCCCGGCTGGTGTTCGCCGGGCGGCAGACTTCCGGCTGGACTACTTGCCGGGTAACGATGGTGGGTGCATTGTTACAGTGTAAACAATATATCCAAATTATTTAGACTACCCACATACCCAGCCAATAATTATAAAAAAATTACAGAGTTTCGAAACTAATTATTTCCGAAAATTTATTAAAAATTGCGCATGTAAAGTTAGGTTCCTACAAGTGCTAGTCTCAAAAAGAATGCGAAATTTGTATTGTAACGCGGTCACCTCGCTCGACGCTCGGATTGGCTCGTCGGTGTCCGGGTTCGAGAGGAGGGGAGATTCAAGCTTGCGTAGACACAGTATAGGTAGAAAGATAGTTTATTGAAAGAGAAATATGTACAGAGTAGCGTGCAGGGCCGTGCGGTGGTAGGCGGCGTGCGCCGGGTGGCAGATGCGAGCGCAGCGGGAAGCGTAAGCGCGAAGCGGTCGGCGCGAAGCGGCGTGCAGCGTGAAGCGGATTTGGCTTAACTAGGATGTTATTTACATGCGCGTTAGCTTAGTATCTACGGGGATGTTATTTACACGCGGGTTAATCGCGACGCGGTTATCCCGGTCGGGCTTATTCCTAGCGGTTTTATTATTACGGCGCGATTCGCAGGTACGGACTTATAATTAGCAGGCTTATAATTACGGCGCGGTTCGCAAGCGCGGACTTACAGTTACCCGGACTTATTACTAGCGGGCTTATAATTACAGCGTGATTCGCAGGCGCGGTCTTATAGCTAACCGGACTTATTTCTAGCAGGCTTATAATTACGGCGCGGTATCTACATGCACTTATTACTACGGTTAGGCTAGGCGGCTGGGTATTGCCGGCAGGCCCGAGTGTCACGTCGAGCTCCGCCTGCAACGGAAAACCGGAAAACCCGGCGGGGCTGAGAAAACCTCAGCCCGGGCTGGTGCAAGGAACCGGAAAACCCGGCAGGGCTGAGAAAACCTCAGCCCGGAAGGTACGGGAACCGGAAAACCCGGCAGGGCTGAGAAAACCTCAGCCCGGAAGGTCGAGAGAGCCAGAAAGCCTGGCAGAGCTGAGAAAACCTTAGCCCCGAGTGGTAGTGGTCAGGTCGGTGTCAGGAGCAGGATGTCGGGACAGGATCTGGTCCCGATGTCTCGGCCGGCGCCCCCACTACGCGTTGTCGGTCCGTCGGTGGGAGTCGGTTTGTCGTAGGGGTAAGCGCGATAGCGCGAGCGGCGTGCGTGCGAACGAGATAGCACGTGTGGCGCACGTGCAAGCGAGATAGCACGTGTGGTGTACGTGCAAGCGAGATAGCCCGAGTAGCGTACGTGCAAGCGAGATAGCACGTGTGGCGTACGTGCAAGCGAGATAGCACGGGTGGCGCATGCGCAAGCAGGATAGGTATAGCAGGCAGAGACAGTGAGGCATGCGAGGTTATAACTATCTATATTATGAACATATTTACATTATTATTTACAGTGGTATTTACAGTGACGGCTCTGCCGTTACAGTATTCAATAAAGAATGCGTACAAACATTCGAGCGTTTAAAAATAGAATTATTTACATCATCTGTATTATATATATATAACTCTTTATCAGAAACTGGATTGTATATGGACGTATGCGATTTACTTTTGGCTTTTTTTCGACTAAATTCGCTATAGACCGTAGAAGTCATAAAATGTTTCAATATTTTTTCGATTTATTTGGACTTCGAATGAATCATTGGCGATCATGGAACAGCCTTTTCTTCAAAAAATTACGCTCTTTTTTAAACGAATAAAAAATAAAGCATGACCATTGTCATTTCACCTTCGGCTAATGATTAAGTTGAAAAAAATTGTTTTCTAAAATCAGCTTGTTGAAAATAGGCTACAAGACCGAAAATTGGAAAAACATATTAGGCAATGTACAATTTGTTATTAACAATACATTGCATAAATCAATCAATACTACCGCGAGTAAAATACTGTTAGGCTATGATCAGCGTCAAAAATTAGATAATAAACTTACAGAATTAATTGATCGATTAGCGCAGTTAAATAAAGATATTAAACGAAAACGAATAGAGTTACATGATGCAGTGCAAATTGTAAATCGAACCGTTTAGGAATATAACAAATAATAAAAACCAATGCCATATAAAGAAGGAAATACAATTATTATAGTTAGATCATTTTGATATTTAATTGGTGGACGAATCATCATAAAGATTCACCCAAACATTATTAAGAATAAACTATTGTTAAAATATATTTTTATTCTTTTTTATTCTTCCCATTTTTTTTTCTTATCCCAATATGCAAGTATTAAATTTTAGTACGTGACGTTAGATAGCAGCGTCAGCCTGCTATCTAATTTGTTCGAAACCGAACGAACAGGAATAATAAGAGAGTAATTATTATAAGATAATGAAAGCTATAACGAAGGGCGGCTAAGCGCGCTCGAAAATTGGCGCTCTAGTAGCCATGTCACGCGTCGCACGGCGCGCGACAAATAGGAGCGCGCTCCAACAGCGGCGCTACGCGAATCGCGCCCGGCCCGCGGCATCGCTCGTGCCTATCGATGCGGGCCACGCAGCGGTCACACGGGAGAGCCTGAAACGACAAACAAAGTGCAATAACAACGTTCAATTTAAACTAATCATCGCAAACAACAACCGGCGCGATCTTTTGAGACAAACACGTAGAAAATTCTAGAACACAAAAAGAACGGTTGTATAAAAGCTCTCTCGGGGAACCGCCGGGCGCACTCGATCTGATATCTTTAACGTGACAGTGTGTGATTTTCTCCGTTTTGAAAACGTTCGCAAAAGTTAAAGTAGCTCGCTTTGCCTTTATACCATCGCTCGTGGTACGCGAATACGCTACTTTTCGAGGATATTCATCGCTCGTGAATATCAACCTCGCGGCCTCTCCGTCGCGAAATATTCGTCGCCTGCGAATATTTGCGCCGAGATCGATCTGTCGCTCGTGGAGAATTATCATTGCGCTCCCGGTCGCTCGCCGAAGCCAGACACGGTTAAGATTAGCTTAAATCTTATCGACCCGAATCTTGTGAATTATTTATTGCTTAAAATAAATTGACTGCTTTATACAAAAACTCTTTCGTGTCCATTTCACGCGATCCTCGCGCTCCCGTGTTCACTCGCGCACAAATTAAAATATAAATGTTACATGTCTATAAACATACATTTTTTTTATATATTTATTTTATTGGTATATAAGTAATTAATTTGTCGTTTCATGTAGTTGATAATGGTTCGATAGCTGTTCGATAGCCGTTCGATAGCTGTTCAAAGCTGTTTGATAGCTGCTGGTTCGATAAATGTTCAAAGCTGTTCGATAGGGATCGTCCCGATTGCGCACATTACCGATCGGACACGACAATATTTCCCGATCGGACACAGGTCCGATCGGGTCTGTGTCCAATTGCAACCATATATGTCCGATCGGAATTGTGTCCGATTGGGTCTGTGTCCGATCGAGTCTGTGTCCGATTGGGACTGTGTCCGATTGCAACAGAATGTGTCCGATCGGAACTGTGTCCAATCGGGTCTGTGTCCGATCGAGCCTGTGTCCGATCGGGACTGTGTCCGATCGAGCCTGTGTCCGATTGGGTCTGTGTCCGATTGGGAAATATTGTGTCCGATCGGTAATGTGCGCAATCGAGACTCACTCGTTCGATAGCTGTTTGATAGCCGTTCGATAGCTGTTCGATAGCTGTTCAAAGTGGTTCGATGGCTGTCCGATGGCTGTTCGATAGTGGTTCAAAAGCTCTTCGATAGCTGTTCAGAGTTCAAAGCTGTCCGATAGCCGTTCGATAACTGTTCAAAGCTGTTCGATAGCCGTTTGATAGTTGTTCAAAGCCGTTCGATAACCGTTTGATAGCTGTTCAAAGTGGTTCGATGGCTGTCCGATAACTGTTCGATAGTGGTTCAAAAGCTCTTCGATAGCTGTTCAGAGTTCAAAACTGTTCGATAGCCGTTCGATAACTGTTCAAAGCTGTTCGATAGCCGTTCGATAGCTGTTCAAAGCTGTTCGATAACCGTTTGATAGCTGTTCAAAGTGGTTCGATGACTGTCCGATGGCTGTTCGATAGTGGTTCAAAAGCTCTTCGATAGCTGTTCAGAGTTCAAAGCTGTTCGATAGCCGTTCGATAACTGTTCAAAAGCTGTTCGATAGTCGTTTGATTGCTGTTCAAAGCTGTTCGATAACCGTTTGATAGCCGTTTGATAGCTGTTCGATAGCTGTTCAAAGTGGTTCGATAGCTGTTCGGTAGTAGTTTAATTGCGGTTTATATATTATAATGACATTATTCATATTTAAAAGACTTTAACTATAGATAGTTGTCTGCGGAAACATGCTAACTTTTGTTTCCTTATCATCCTTATCTCCTTATCGCCTGTCTATCCCGTTGTGTCCGTCATAATGTGTCTGACAGTCTTCAAGTACAGTTTTTGAGAGAAGTAAAAGGAAGTGAAAAACAAAAATGGCTCAAGAGATGATTAATATGTCGCGGCGGGCAACTCAATTTTATCAAAGGATATTAGATGCTGCAAAGTCTGCATTTTTACCATGGGTACATAGTTCTTGTGGTGTACATCTTTTGTACAAATTGTGTATTATAATTTTGACATTATATTTACAGTGCCTCATCGATGTCCGCACAGATGGATTTGTAAATATACGGCATCGACAGAGAGTGCGTATGTTGCGGCGGAACGCACAAGAAGATCTTGTAGAATTATGGGGTGATACTCGAGAGGCCCGCAAGTGGGCGAAAATATTTCCGCTTAATGATATCTTTTGCCTTCGAAAGCTTTTCGGGTTCGAACCCTATGATGATTACAGCAATTATTTCGATGATGAAGATTGGGAGCTGGAAGAGCTAAAAGAACCTCCGAACAAGAAGCATAGAACTAACTGTAAATATTTTCTTTTTAAAATTTTAGTACGTTCAAACTAGATTAATATACTAATAACACTTGTTTTTTGTTTCAGAAGCGTCCACATTATTATATTTTTACATATCATCTTACTATTTTCTATTATATTTTTCTATTATATTTATATTTTATATATTTTTATATTTTATAAATTTTTATATTTTATATATGTTTATATTTTTATATTTTATATATTTTTATATTACACACACACACACAAATTATTGAATAGACATTATTATTATTAAAAGAGTTTCAATTATTTCTGCGCCTCCACCATATTTCCTTACGCTATCCTTTTTCTACTCGCAAGCACCCACGCGCTATTTCTCTAATACACGTACGTTATTCTTTTCTTACTCGTGGATGCCTCGCGCTATCTCTGTCCAACGTCCATGCGAACACCTCGCGCTATTCTTCTTTCACGTCCATGCGAACGCTATCCTTGTCTTACGCTCATACGGACGCCACGCGCTATCGTTCTCCCACGCCCATAGAATATCATTAGCGCCATGCTTCTCCCACGAATATGATTACTATTATTATTATTTTTATTATTATTATTTTTTTTAACACACAACACACGCACAACACGTATATACTTCTATAAATAAAATATTGTATTAATATTAAAAATATGTTATTTAATTTCCTCCTTCCTTCTTCCCGCCATATCTTGCGCTGTTTCTCTCTCTCTCATACCTGTGCGCTATCTCTTTCTAACGTGTATGCGAACGCCATCCTTCTCCCACGTGCATGCAATATCTTCGCGCCATCCTTTTCCAACGTGCATGCTATCCTTGTCTTACGCTCATATGGACGCCTCGCGCTATCCTTCTCCCACGCCCATAGAATATTATTAGCGCTATCCTCTCCCACACATTGCGGACACCTCGCGCTATCTCTCTCACACAGCCTCGCGTACGCCTCGCGCTATCCCTCTCCCACACATTGCGGACGCCTCACGCTATTCTTCTCATACAGCCTCGCGAACGCCTCGCGCTATCCCTCTCCCACACATTGCAAACGCCTCGTGCTATCTCCCTCATACCCACCGTCTTACGAACGCCGTATCTCGCATCATCCACGTGCACGCCTCGCGCTATCCCTCTCCAACACATTGCGGATGCCTCGCGCTATCTCTCTTACACCTACTCGCGGACGCGTGCGTTTCTTCTTCCCCGCGGACCCCTCGCCTACCGATTTCGCCGCGGTCTCCCTCTCCCTCCGCGGACCCCTCGCCTACCGGTGTCGCCGCGATTTCCCGGCGTGACGTCATACCTCCCGCGCTGGTTTTCCCTCGCCCCTCAACCCTCCTCAGAGGACCTGAGATAGAACCGGCCTAGCTATACTACCGACGTGAAACTAACGAATAGAAATGTTAAGATGTTCCTCGATGGTCAGCTCATTGGTATGGGTGCCAAAAATGGAGGAATTCTACGTATGAAATTTAAAACTATTTGACCGGCGGAAGCAAATGCAGCTGAAGGTGAATCGCTTAAGTTTGTACATGAGAAATTGAAACATGCAAGTATCGAGACTATGAAGAAGATGGCTGAGAATGGAGCAATCGCCAGTTTAAAACTCAGTGACAAATCAAAGTTTTTCTGTGAAGCTTGTGAATATGGCAAGCAAGCTACCATAAGTCATCGGCCAGTAATAGTACCCAGAAAGACTGAACCAGGTGAGATGGTTCACAGCGACGTTTGTGGACGATTTGATGTCGAAGGACTTGGCGGAAAATACTATTTTTTACTGCTAAAGGACGATGCCACAGAGTATCGCGTCGTGTTTACCCTACGAAGTAAGGAAGAAGTCGCTGAAAAGGTAATTGAGTATCTCAATCTAGTACGCAATGAATTCGGTCACGAACTACAAGTATTTAGGTCAGATAATGGTCGGGAGTTCGTAACATCGACGTTACTGAACCAGTTCAAGCAACGTAGAATTACTTTCGAGACATCAGCACCACATACTGCACAGCAGAATGGGAAGGCCGAGAGAGAGAATAGGACCTTGGTGGAGTCTATGCGATCAATGATCTACGGTCGATATTGATCCTAAAAGGGAGGTAACAAAACGCCATTCCAGCGCTGGCATGGAAGAAAGCCAAGCATAAATACTCTTCATGTGTTTGGTTCCAATTGCATGGCTCAAGTACCGAAGATATTAAGAAAGAAGTTTGACAAGAAAGCAGTTCCGAGGATCTTCGTTGGATACAAGGACGATTCAGATAACTACAAGGTGTTTGATCCGGAAACAAGTAAACTACAGGTGGCCTCAATGGTATTTTTTGACGAAATTGAAGCTGGTAATCTCAAATTTGAATATGCAACCGTTGAAGTGGGAGAATCAAATGAATTGGTCGCCAAAGGTGAAAATACTCCCAAGGAACTAGATAACAACAATTCGGAAACACTAGATCAACAGGAAGATATTTTGCAAGAGTCAGAAGCAAAGAAGAAAGGTAGTAAGTCATCTGAATTGGTCAAGCCAACGACTAATCAGCGAGAAGGCTTACGCGATAGAACAACGATCAAAAGGCCAGAACGTTATAACACTGGTGCGTATGTAGCCACCTTCGAACCAAGATCTTATCAAGAGGCTATAAATGGACCTGATGCAGACAAGTGGGAGGCAACAATACGTGAAGAGATCAATGCTCATGACAAATAAGACATGGTTCAAGTCAGATATACCAAAGGATCGTGAACCTATATCGTGTCGCTGGGTATTTAAGGTGAAGCATGTACCTGGTGAAGAAGATCGCCTTAAAGCAATATTAGTTGCTCGTGGTTTCACGCAACGTGAAGGAATAGATTTTGAGGAAACGTATGCACCTGTCGTGCGGTATGACACATATCGTGTTTTGTTTGCAAAAGTTGCGATAGAAGATTTAGAAATGATACAATTCGACGTGAAGACGGCGTTTCTCCATGGCGAGCTGCGCGAGAATATATAGATTATACTGCCAGATGGACCATGGCCAAACACTGAACGTCTCATGAAATTAAGTAAAAGTTTGTATGGTCTTAAGCAAAGCCCAAACTGCTGGAATCGAAAATTTGATTCATTACTAAAGAGTTTTGAGATGGAGCGCTCACCAGCTGACGATTGTCTTTATATAGGATAGCGAAATGGTGAAGCTATTTATTTACTATTATACGTTGACGATGGGCTAGTGATTTGTAAATCGAAGCCTGTACTGGATAGTTTTCTCGACAATTTGAAGAATGCTTTTGAGATTAAAGTCGACAAACCACGATACTTCGTCGGTTTCGAGATTGAGCGGAATAGAGCCAGGAAAAGTCTGAGATTATATCAATCCGAATATATTCACAAACTCCATAACCGATTCCAAATGAATGACGCAAAAGAGTTATCAATACCGGTGGATCCAAATGTGCGTTATTCAAAAGCGATATGTCCAACGACAGGTAAAGAAGAAAAAGAGATGAAGAGCAAGCCGTTTAATGAACTCTTAGGATGTCTTCAGTACATCGTAAAGCTAACGAGACCGGATATCGCATTCGATGTTAACATGCTGAGTCGTTTTAAATCAAATCCAGGCAAGCATTGGATAGCCGTAAAAAGATTCTGCGTTATTTAAAGAAAACAACAGATCTTGGAATCACTTATCGTTTTATACCAAGTAAGAATAATTTTAATTCACTAATTGCTTACAGCGATGCAGACTGGGCCGGCGATCAAGATGATCGGAAAAGCACAAGTGGCTACGTGATGATGTTTGGGAACGGACCAGTAACATGGGCATCACGAAAACAAGGAGTAAATGCTCTCTCAACATTAGAGAGTGAATATTTGGCCGCTGCAAGTGCAATACAAGAGGTAAAGTGGCTGCGTCGTCTGTTTGCATCTATTGAAAAGAACGATGAAGAGCCAGTTATACTTCGATGTGATAATCAGGGGATGATTAAATACAGCGCAAGTACGGAACAGCATCAAAGAACGAAGCATATTGATAATAAATATCATTTCGTGAAGGATGAGATTGAAAATGGACGAGTTATAATGGAATATGTGCCGACGGACAAACAGCTTGCAGATCCGTTAACAAAGGCACTTTCAAAAAAGGTTTTCATTAAATTCAGAGATATGATGGGGCTTGGCCCGAGCCTTTCGAGTGGGAGTGTTATGTATAGTGACAGACTCGAGCCATCTATCGGTTGACGGATTTTCATGTAATGTTCTTTATTCTTTTCTCTATGCAGCGAACCCTCTGATTTGTCCCTTCTAAATAGACTGCGAGTCGCCAGGTGGCGTTAAAAGTTTTTTTTTCTTTCCTTTTCGTTTGCGTGCTCGGTACTTATCTTCTTCTTGTTCTTAGTTACTGTTACTCCTTGTCTGTTACTCTTTGTATTTTCTCTGTGTAAAGAACACGAATAAAAACATTATAAAGCGACACTTATAATTTTAATATCTTATATTTTTCAAGAGCTTGAGTAGTAAAGTGCATGAATAACATCTTGCTGCATCTCCTCTCTGATATATCAGCATTTTTTATTACTGCCTTTCGATTCGACATCTTGTGCTTTTCTCGTTGATAGCGTCTCCAGCGGATAATTAGCACGGTACAATGGGCTCGTCCTCCTCTCCATTAAGGTGCGTGTCCACCTGCAAATAAAACTCTCGAGAGTAGCTCTCGAGAGTGATTCTCGCAAATGGACATATCCTTGAGAGTATCTAATGGAGAATGACTCGCAGCTCTCGGCGAACAAACTTGTTGAGACTTGCTCGCAAATCGACATGACGTTGTTTTACTCTCGGAGATCAGCTCGTTAAATTCGAACATTGTTCGTATTTTGAGAGCAACGTGTTGAGAGGAAAAATCGAGATGGCAAAAATTTGGTCCTTTGACAAAACAAAGGAACTTATTAAAAATACAAAAGTCATGAACTATTGTGGAATACAAAACTTCATGACTACCGTGACAGAAATAAAAAATATATAATCCTAAAAGATCTTGTTAAAAAATTTGCATGTTCTGCGAATGAAGTGCAAAGAAAAATTCACAATTTAAGAAATCAGGTAAGAATATTTTTATTACATTCTCCAATTACTTAGTCAATAATTAATTACACATTAGTTTTCATTGTTCACACGTTTTAGTTACACCTTAGTTTACATTGCTAAAATTAAATACATTTAGTCGTCGCAAATTAAGTACATTTGAAAAAAAAATAAAATTATTAAATACTTACATACAAAAATCTAACATCAAGGTATGTCGCAAACTGAAAAATAAATAATGGTATCGCTCTATAGTATGGCATTACTTTATGGTACAAAGAAATATTTGAATAACAGTCGTATAGACGAGTGGTACACTCACAACTTTTGTATGATGCTTTTAGGTGTCAAAAGAATTAAAGAAAACTAAACAAACCAAAAGTGGAAGTGGGACTGACGAGATATACTTCAGTAAATGGCCTTATTTTAACGGATTGAAATTTTTAATTCCATTTTTATCTGGTTCTTCCACGCAGTTAAATTTGGTAAATAATTTATTGAATCTTATTTATCTCAAACTTCTACATTTAAAATGTAATATGTCTGTATTGCCATATGACTTCATCTCTAGTAGTCATAAAATAATTTTTGAATTCATCTCTCGCATCCCTTTGAGAAACGCTGTAGTTGTGCCTTGTTCCTCTTTTTAATGGAAAAAATGTATTCTCATATTGAGTTTCACTACGCCAATTGCCTTGTATTATTTCGTGATTTTTTTTATCTTCTATATCGATCAGTCCTTTGTTTAGATAGTTAGAATTGTTTTTCGATAATAAAAAATTGTGAAGAGCACAGATCGCCATTACTACTCTCTTGCTCGATCGGGATTAAGGAGCATAGGTTTTCTAAGGTTGCATTCGGGGAGCACGCTATTGGCGCAATTATCGTCAGAGACCGTTCGAGGAGACGCTTTCTGGCGCTATGAAATCGATGATGACGTCACTCTAAAAGCAGCGTGATGTCATCATTCGAGCTATTTCTCGCTATTATTTTCGAGGTGAGGCACGAGATGCTATTAGCACTGATTGGCGCTTATTCTCTCCTCGAACATGCTCGAACACTTGATTGCGCAGGCATAACCCAACATAACATAACAACATAACATTTATTGCTTTATCGTTTATATTTGCATCAACGTCAGCCACGTTGCGAATTTTACTCGGCTGCGTTTGAGGAGCTTACTATCGCTATCGCGCTATTGGCTCCCCGAACAAAGTTTGTAGCGTTTGCGTTTATAGCGTTAATAGCGTCTCCCTGAATGCAGCATAAGAACTCGAAATTTGTTTGATATGATTCCAAAAGCATTTTCTACTATCCTATGTGCTCTAGATAGACGGTTGTAACGACAGAGTCGTTCCGAAATAATATATGTAAATATTTGTAAATATATGTATACAACCTTGCATGCCTCGCTTTCTCTTCCGGCTATACCTATCCTGCTTGCGCATACGCTACTCGTACTATCTCGCTCGCACGTACGCCACTCGTGCTATCTCGCTCGCACGTACGCCGCTCGTGCTATCTCGCTCGCACGTGCGCCGCTCGTGCTATCTCGCTCGCACGTATGCCGCTCATGCTATCCCGCTTGCTCCACGGCGAACCGACTCCCACCAGCGGACCGACAACGCATAGTGGGAGCGCCGGCCGGGTATATGAGCCCGGCCGGCCGAGACATCGGGACCAGATCCTGTCCCGACACCCAGCTCCTGACACCGATCTACCTACTACCTCTTGGGGCTAAGGATTTCTTAGCTCTGCCAGGTTTTCTGTCTCTCTCTACCTTACGGGCTGAGGTTTTCTCAGCCCTGCTGGGTTTTCCGGTTCCTCGTACCAGCCCGGGCTGAGGTTTTCTCAGCCCCGCCGGGTTTTCCGGTTTCCGTAGCAGGCGGAGCTCGACGTGACACTCGGGCCTGCCGGCAATACCCAGCCGCCTAGCCTAACCGCAGTCATAAGTACATGTAGATACCGCGCCGTAATTATAAGCCTGTTAGTAATAAGTCCGGTTAATTGTAACTCCGCGCCTGCGAAACCCGCCGTAATCATAAGCCTGCTAGTAATAAGTCCGGTTAAGTATAAGTCCGCGAATCGTGCCGTAATCATAAACCGCTAAAAATAAGCCCGACCGGGATAACCGCGTCCCGATCAACCCGCGTGTAAATAGTGTCACCGTAGATACTAAGCTAACGCGCATGTAAATAAAATCATAGTTAAGTCGAATACGCTTCGCGCTGCACGCCGCTTCACGCCGACCGCTTCGCGCTTGCACTTGCCGCTGCTCTCGCGTCCTAGCGCTCGTTTGCCACCAGGCGCACGCCGCCTAACACCGCACGGCCCTGCACGCTACTCTGTATATATTTCGCTTTCAATAAACTAGCTTTTCTACCTATACTGTGTCTCGTAAGCTTGAGTCTCCCCTCCTCTCGAACCCGGACACCGACGAGCCGATCCGAGCGTCGAGCGAGGTGACCGCGTTACATGGCGCCCGAACAGGGACCTGCTCCGTAGAGACTCCAGCTTGCGTGCGCACCCCGATGAAAATCTCCTGGATATACCTGCTAACGAAAGCCCAGCTCGTTACTATTCTAGTCTCCCACGGTCTCGACAGTACCGGAACTATTGACGCTTTACGATACCAACTGCGTTAATTCGTAACGAAAAACCCCGGGCTGTTCCCCGAACACGACAACGCCGACATGCCGAACGAGGGAGAGACAACGCCGGGACGGCCCGAGCCAACCCCAGATCATACCGAACCGACTCTACCCGACCCAACCACGATTTTAGACCGAATCCGGAAATGGGGCCTTTGCTTCGAGGGCAAGTACCCTTTCGCGTTCCTCGAGCGACTAGACGAACTCAAGCGATCCTACCGCTACGCCGACGAATTGTTCCTCCTCGGGCTGTCCGAGATGTTACGCGGGAACCCATTGCTATGGTACCGTAACAATTACGAGGACTGGGCGACATGGGACGCCTTCTGTACCGCCTTCCGATTGAAATATCTCCCGCCCGATTATCGCGATCAGCTACGGCAAGACGCCCAAGCGCGACGACAAAGACCGGGGGAGTCTTTCGACCAATACGCTACGGACCTGCTAACGATGATGAGACGCGCTGGGGCTACACACCACAGGAAAAGGCCCGCTTGTTATATAATAACTTGCACTCAAGCTACCAGCTGTACATTCGGCCGGCAGAAGCCACCAGCATAGCCGAGCTTAGCACCCGGGCAACCGAGCACGAAAAAGTCCTCCGCCGGCAAAAGGAAGAACAACCGTCGATACGAAGCGTACCCAGCTCACCGATTGCGGCCGCCGCCTACAGTAGAGAAGAATGCTGTTGGCGATGCAAACAACGAGGCCACACCCGCCTCGACTGCAAGCGGCCACCACGCAAATTCTGCTCCCGCTGCGGCAAGAACGGCCTGCTCACCCGAGACTGCCACTCGCCGTCGAGAAACGGCCCACGGGCCGGGGAACCAGCGACCGCCACCCGACCCGACCGAACCACATAAGGTTCACCCCCAGGCCGCACCTAAAGATCCGCCTCAGTCGACACCTATGGGCATTACTCGATTCCGGCTCCAAAATGTCCTTTGTGAGCCTGGCCATCGCAAAACGAGCCACGTACTGCGGCCATCCCCCTCAGGAGGTAAGCCAGCAGATCAACTTGGCCGACGGCACCACCGTTCCGATTACCCATACGGTCGCCCTACCGATTATTACCACCGAGCGAACTGTGACACACACCTTCCACGTCATGCCGAACTTGAGTGGGCTGGTGCTGATAGGCATTGACCTCTGGACCAAACTCGGGATCGCACTCCCGGCATCTCCGGGCCCAAGCACCAGCACCCAACCAGCGGTATGTGAAATTTCAACCGGGTTGACACCACGAACCCAGGAGGAGGATCGGCGGCTACGAGAGTTCCTGGACAGGAAACTGGCCGCGTTCGATTCAATACGCGGCCCCACAGACCGTATCAAACATCGCATCCACCTCACCACCAACCAGCAACGGTACCGACCACGCAACCCGGCCATGCAGGCCGTGATCGATCAGGAGGTTCGAAAGATGGAGAAAGCTGGCGTTATCGAACCCTCACAAAGCGCCTGGAGTTCCCCGGTGGTGCTCGTCAAGAAAAAGGACTGCACATACCGGTTTTGCATTGACTTCCGGAAATTAAACGAAGTCACGCGGAAAGATGCGTACCCGCTGCCACACATCGCGGCAACGCTGGACAAGCTCCGGGGCGCGAAGTATCTTCAACGACTGGAAGCCCCGTCGGGTCGGCTCACCCGTTGGCTGTTCGAACTCCAGCAACACGACTTCGAAATTAAGTACCGTCGGGGCTCCCAGAACCAGGTCGCCGACGCGCTCTCGCGCCAACCGGAGGTCGCGGCCGCTCGGCCAACACCCCAATGTAAGTGGTACCACCGGATCAGCCAAGGGGTGCGAACCAGACCAACCGACCGGCCCGAGTACCAAATCCAGGACGGCCACCTATACCGACATATCCTGCACCTAGATTTCCGGGAAATGGCCGCCGACGAGCAATAGAAGCGATGCGTTCCGACACCCGAACGGCCCGCCCTACTTCAGCGCTACCACGACGCCCCCGAGTCCGGTCACCTAGGCACCGCCAAGACTATGGCTCGCATCGCGCAACAATACTATTGGTCGGGGATGTTCCGGGACATTGCGCGGTACGTGCGCTCGTGCACCATCTGCCTGGCCCACAAGGCGTCGCAACGTCGACCAGCCGGGAACCTCCATACGACTCCCGTCACCGCCCCGTGGCAACAAGTCGCCATCGACCTGGTCAGGCCCCTCCCACGTTCCAACCGAGGCCACACCTGGCTCTTGATCATGCAAGACCGATTCACGAAGTGGATCGAGGTCACACCGCTACGAAAAGCTACGGCAGCCAACGTCACCAAGGCCTTCGCCGATCAGGTAATCTACCGTCACGGGTGCCCAGAGAAACTACTGTCGGACAACGGGACACAGCTGAAGTCAGCGCAACTGGCGAAGCTATTACAGGACTTCGGCATCCAGCACCGCACCACGCCCCCGTACACGCCGCAGTGTAATCTGGTCGAACGAGCAAATCGCACGGTCAAAACGATGATCGCCCAGTACGTGGGAAAGAATCAAAAGATCTGGGACGAGCATGTGCCTGCCGTACAGTACGCGTTCAACACCGCCTGGAACGAGGCCACCGGGGATACCCCCGCCTACCTCAACCATGGCAGGGAACTAGCCCGGCCGCATCCGAAGGACCGGCACCATCAAAAAACCGCTGTCTCGCCGGAAACAACCCGGCGCCATTTGAGGGAGGCTCACGAGCTCGTACAGGTCCACTTAGCCCGGGCGTTTCAACACCAGGAACGCCAGGAACTCCCGGCTGCTCTTGTAAAATATGCAATTAATAATTAGTGTAATAAGAAAGTATAATTTATTATTAGTTAATTCTAAAATCTTATTACTAGTTAATCTAAAATTAGAACTCTTTTTAAATCATATAGTACAAAACATGTGATAAGAATAAATTCAAACAAATAATTCAAAGAACTATTTAATAATTCAAATAAACATGTTATAAGAATAAATTCAAACAAATAATAAACTCAACTAATAATAAATAATTAAAATAAACATGTTATAAACAATAATTAATAATTAAATAAACATATTATAAGAATAAATTCAAATTAACAATAAATAATACTTCAAATAAACTTATTTGTGTGATTTCTTATACTTTATATTAAACTAAATATGTAATAATAATAATATAATAATAGATATTATTTCAAACTTTTCTAAGCAAATTTTTTTATTTTATTTTTATATTATATTTTTTAAAATGTTTTTTTAATATTTAGATGTTGGGCTTTTGTTGGCAGCAGTCGGGAGTGATTTAAAAAAAAAAAAACGTTTTTTTTAAATTTAATTTTGTTATATTATTTTTTTCTATTGTTTTTTTGTTATATTATTTTTTTCTATTGTTTTTTTAATATAATTATTTTCTTTCTATTGTTTCTTTCTAATTTAATTTTTTGTTATATTATTTTTTCATATTGCTTTTTTTTTATTAAATAATTTTTCTGTTTTTTTTTTAATTAACAATATAATATAATCACGAGGAAGAGAGAGAGAGAGAGAGGAGAGAGAGAGAGAGAGAGAAAGCGTTATTTATTATGCGCTCTGGGATAAATCCCCTAAAGCGCTTAGGCAATAATTACAAATAGAAATAAAATATCTAATAGAAATAATAGTACACACTTAATAATTACTTAAAAGAAAAATAACCACGCGATAACTTCAAAAATTTACAAGAAATTACAAAAATAGAAATACAAATTAACTTAGTAAGACCAGATGAAATAAATACATAGAGGTTGAAATAGGCAGAAACAATATTAATTAAAGAGAGACATGCATGCGATGGAAGAAAGGCATAAGTCAGAAATGTAGAAAGAGGCAAGTCGGAGAAAACTTATAAATCATTCACACTTCAACAGTGAGATCGAGTAAATGCGCATAGAGTCCATTTTTAAAAACGACCGATGAAGATTCGTTGCGTAAGTTTAGAGAAAGACGATTCCATAATCTGATCGCACTAAGTCTGTAAGACCGCCTATAAAGTTCTGTACGACATTGAGGCACCGAGAGAAGGTCTTCAGCAGATCTCATAGATCTGGATGATGAACAGACTTTAATGGAGAAAAGTCTGTAAAGAAGATCTGGTTGCTGATATTTAAGAATATTGAAAAGAAGACAGGCAACGAGGTACTCCCTTCTTTTGTCGACCTTGAGCCAGCGTAGCCTTGTATAGTATGGCGAGATGTGTTCATCGATCTTGACACAAAAGATAAACCTCAAACATGCGTTCATGGCTCGATATAATTTCAGATTAAGTTCAGCAGTGATGTCAGTAAGTATGGCGCAACAATAGTCAATGTGCGGATAGATGAGTGAGACAACAAGTTTTATTTTTAGTGTATCAGGAATAAGATGTCTGCATAGCTTGAGCTGGTGTAGCGTAGAGCGAACCTTGTTCGTAATGTGCGATACTTGCAGATCCCAAGATAGGTTGTTCGCAATCCAAACTCCTAGGTACTTTACGTGAGTAGAATATGTCACATCGACTCCAGCAACAGTAATTTTTGGAACTGAAGTTAGATCAATTGCGTTTATGTATCTTGACGTACCCATAATAATTGATTGCGTTTTATTCGCATTTAGTAACAGTTTGTTTGAAGTGGCCCACGTGAGAATTGAGATAATGTCACTATTTACTCTGTTAACGGTATCGGCTAGGTCTTGAGGTTTACAGTGATGGTAGATTTGCAGATCGTCGGCATATAGATTGTATTCACAGTGTCGCAGCATGTGTCTAAAATCTGACAGATAAAGTGTGAACAAGAGAGGTCCTAGCACCGAGCCCTGTGGTACGCCCATCCTGACCCAGGTCGGAGGGGTCAGATAATCGTTGACCCTGTCACGAACGGCCTGGGATCTTCCAGTGAGATAAGAATAGATCCATCTGAGCACGGTTTCCGAGAAATTGAGGCTCTTCAACTTCTCAATCAGCCTGACATGCTGTACCCGGTCGAACGCCTTGGAGAGGTCAAAGAAAACGGATATAGTGACCATCCTGTTGTCGGCAGCTTGTCTGACCTCATCAAGCATCCTGATGAGACATGTCTGCGTTGAGTTATGCTGTCTATAGGCTGATTGACGGGGATCAAGAAGATTATGATCAGACAGATAGAGACAAATTTGATCGCAGACCACTCTTTCAAGCGCCTTGGACATAGCAGGCAATATGGAGATTGGCCTATAGTGCTGCACTTCGGTTGGGTTTCTAATTTTAGGTATTGGACAAACAAGCGCCATCTTCCACGATTCCGGGAAGGTACCCCTCGAAAGAGAAAAGTTAAAAAGATGTTCAATTACCGGCATAATGCAAGGCAGAGCAAGTTTGATCATTTTGAGAGAGATTCCGTCATTTCCAATAGCGCCAGACCCATTACCGTGAAAGATCCTCCTGATAGTAAGAGGAGTGACATAATTCCAGTGCAGTGAGTTGTCATCAAATTCCACATTGAAAAGGTTGTTGAGGGCAGAAACTCCCTCATCCGCACTGACATCTATTTCACTCTCGGCAGAGGTCTGAATGAAGAATTCATTCAGATCGTCGGCAGGGCATATGAGACCACCTGCGTCGCCTCTGGTCTTGACAAGACCGAGATGCCTGAGCTTACACCAGACCGATACTGCACTCCCTCCATGGGTGAAAGCTTCCTGATAATAAGAGCGCTTGGCCAAGCGAACCCGAGCCTGGACCCTGTTGCGCAATATCCTGAAATCCTTGTAGTGTATAGTGGATCTGCTTCTACGCCAAACTCTTCTGGCGAGATCTCTAGCTCTCATTTCAGCTCGTATCTCCTCCGTAAGCCATGGAGCTGGAAGATTTCGGAACAGTACACGTCTAAGAGGTGCGTGTATGTTGAAAAAGTGTAGGAGCTGCGAGTTTAAAATGCTGATCTTTTCATCTATGCAATTTGATGACAAGAGTGTTGACCAGTCTGAGTTTAGGATGTCTTCAAGAAGAAGATTTTCATTAAAATTCTTAAAGTCCCTGCACGTGATGAGTCTGCGTATACGTCTCTGGATCTTGATATCGTACTTTATGAAGATGAGGTCATGAGCAGACAAGAAAGAGACGTCATGCTGACCATATTCCTTCACCTTGGTCAAATCATCAACGATACACAAGTCAAGGAGAGTGCTTGAATTCTTGAGATGATGCGTGGCCTGGTATGGCACGAGGAAGAGGCTGGACGATAAAACGAAAGTTTTTATAGAACGGCTGTCATAAGTGCTCTCATTCATATCTGCATTAAAGTCGCCAAGGATGACAGAATGCTTATAGCCAACCTGCCTTTCAAGAAAGAGATTAGAAAATTCTTGCAGATATCCAGCATTCGGCGGTCTGTAAACTGTAGCAAGTAAAAGTCGGGATGAGCCTTGAAGAATGATTTCCGCGATTATGTATTCAGGACGACCATCACCAGCGCCGTCCGAGTGCTCGAGAATGGAGATGCCAAGAGTATCCAGACTATAAATTCCTACCCCTCCGCCAATTCTACCGAGTCTATCACATCTGACCAGCGAAAAGCCTGGCAAACGTACCATAGAATCTGGAATGCTGGATTTAAGCCATGTTTCAGACATGCAGATGATGTGATAGCCGGAATCACTGAAAAACTGCTGAACTCATCGAAGTGAGCCAGGAGAGACTGGCAGTTTACATGACATATCTTCAGGTCCTCGAGAGCAAATCTAGCGTTAGCCATAGTTCGTATTTTCGATCTTGTCCTTTATCTTTCTGCAGAGAATCGGACACTTTTTAGCATCTAGAGCCGAATGTGCCCCATTAGGAGCGGTTAGGCCATATTTCTTGAGGCAGTTTTGACATCTGAGAGGATTGTCATTGCCCGAGCAGACCCTGGTCTCGTGGGCCCCGGCACAGCGGCTGCAAGCGGGCTCAGCCTTGCAGTCTTTCGCGAAGTGACCGAAAGCGAGACATCTGAAGCATTGGAGAATTCTAACATGATCAGCGAAATAACAGGACGAGAAACGCAGGTAAACACGTCCACGGCCAAAAAGATCCTTGCGCACGGCCGGTGAAACCTCAAGGACACAACTAGTAGTGCTTCTATTTTGTTTCGGCGGGTATATGTAGATGACTTTTATCTCATTCGCCTGATCTTCTTTAAGATTCTGTGCAATGAGTTCATTTTTTATTTCATCCGAATTCATTTTGACAGGTATACCATGGACGATCAGTCTAGGCTGCTGTTTAACATTTGCCTGAATCCTGAGTCCAGCCTCAGCAAAACCTGGATGAGCTTTAATCTTGGATAAGTCCATGGCACTAGCCTTGATTCTCACGCCGTTGTTTCTCGCAAGAGAGATTCCCTCGACGCGCAAGCCACATTCCGAGGGCTTAAGTACCCTGCAGAGGGTATCCTTGGTGGCCAACGAGGAGGTGAATTTGTCTCCACATCTCTCATCAGGCACAACGAGGAAACTGGCGGATTCAGACAATTCGACGGTGGGTCCACGCGGGACACGAACTCTAGACCCGGCCGAAGCAACAGCAGAGGCGTAAGAATTTGACTGCGGTCCACTAGGCCCCCTGTGCATATCTGTAGTGGTCAAATTGGAGGAGTCGCCACTCCGAACAAGTACATCCTCGAGTACTTTATGTCATCCGTCGACAGACAGGGATTTGCAGTTCGTTCGGCGAGAAGGCCAACGAGAGCAGTCGAGACCTCCATAAAAGCCTCCTTACACGAGCGGAAGGCAGCCTCAATGGTGGCTCTTTTATCAAGAGATTCCTTACTCGATAGAAGGAGTTTATAAACACCATCACAGTGTTTATTTATTGACTCGCCAAGCGCATTTACACGAGATATATTCATTATATTGACATGTTTCTCCGACAAACCTGCCAATCTAGTGCAAGAAGAGCGCTTTGTGAGCCCATGCCTCGCCACGCCACTGTCATCATGTCCCCCAGATGTTCCGCCACTGTCGCAACTCCCACCATCTCCGCCAGCTGATTGCCTCGCCCGCGCGCGGGAACTCTCCCCGCCAACGGCCCCGGATGCCGCGCGCGTCTCCATTCCCAGAAATCACAACAAGATCACTGGTAAACAGACGAAACGCACGCGCATGCTCCCACAGCACACTGACAGGCAAGGAAAAGGTCGCAGAAATCCGTTGAGATTACCGAGAAGTATCCCAAGAAAAAAGTGGCCGATGGTCCAGTTAGAGCGACGAAATAGGCAGTAAGATGAGAGAAGGTCAAGCTAAGAGCGGCACTTGATAGTATTGCACTAGAAAAGAAAGCCCAAACGGGCAAAAAGCGGCAGAAATCGCCCGAGAAAGACAGAGCAAAAAGAAACACGTCAACTCGTATACTCACTTAAGAGAGAGGGGGGGGGGAGGGAGGGAGAGACTGAAACAATATCTAAATTAAAATATATAAACTGTGTAGCCATAATTATAGCTATGCAGACAAATATATAAACTGTATAGCCATAAATAATTATAGCTATGCAGACAAATATATAAACTGTGTAGTCATAATGATAGCTACGCAGACAAATATATAAACTATATAGCCATAATGATAGCTATGCAGATAAATATATAAACTGTATAGCCATAATTATAGCTACGCAGACAAATATTTAAACTGTATAGCCATAATTATAGCTACACAGACAAATATATATACTGCAAAGCCGTAATTATAGCTACGCAGACAAATATATAAACTGCAAAGCCATAATTATAGCTACGCAGACAAATATATAAACTGCAAAGCCATAATGATAGCTACGCAGACAAATATATAAACTGTATAGCCATAATTATAGCTACGCAGGCAAATATATAAACTGTATAGCCATAATTATAGCTACGCAGGCAAATATATAAACTGTATAGCCATAATTATAGCTACGCAGGCAGATATATAAACTGTATAGCCATAATTATAGCTACGTAAACAAATATATAAAATGCAAAGCCATAGAAAGTGAAACACTAATAAAATAAAAAGTGAAACATTAATAAATAACACCATAGAGAAGCTTTCTCTCTCACAATACTAATTATTACACTTTGATATATGACAGGTTGAGGTTATGTGTAATGTTTATTCCCACCATTATCACTTCGAGATGTCCTCAGTAGTTACTAAAGTTCCCTATGCAGATGCTCAGAACGAATCTTATTGGTGAATCATTTTGCTTCTTAGATACAGTCGGCAGCCAATGAGAGGACGCATAGACGAGACCATATTGTTTTTTCACTTTTTATTAACAACATAAATAATGATAATTATACGCTTTAAACCTTCCTTGGTTAATAAGAAGCTTTTGAGCAAAAGATGATATCAAACTATGTAGTAGTTATCGAGAACCAAGAGGACAACCGATCCGAGCTCGGTGAAACGCATACTCCCTCCGTTTTTTGCCAACCTGCGGTTGGCAGCAGTCGGGAGTAAAAATCGAATAGATATTCCAAAAAGAAGTATAAGACTGAACATGAAGAGAATGCTTTTGAAGCTGCATTGAAAGTTTTGAAGAAAGAACCAGACGAATATGACGTTTTTGACGAATATGTTGCCCAAGAGCTACGTAGTTTGCGATCGGACGTTTAAAAAAAAAGCTAAAAAGTGAAATTCGTAAAGCTATTGTTCGAATAGCTGATGAGGATGATTTGTTTTCGTACGGTTCTTCTTCAAGTATTGCCCCTTCTCCTTGTCCAACGAATGCTTCGTCAACATGACCAGAACAGTCTAATCTTTCAATAAAGCTGAAGATTTGCAAAGCACACAGAACTACTATGAAAACTTTCGATACGAAAAATTGTGAAATTATAAAAAAAATACTTATATATTGTTGAATTAATGTGTTAATGTTACTATGTTACTATGTTAACATGTTTATTTTATTTTGTTATTTTATTTTTTCTCTACTAGTTTAATTTAATTCCGTTATAGAAAAGCAAGTTTTTAATTTCAGTTATTAATATCTTATCTACGAAAAAAGTTTTCTTTTATTTTGCACAATACGTATTACGTTTCTTAAAAATCATTTTTGTTAACCTACCGCTTTTTGTGCTACTAATAAAAGTGGTTAAAATATAAACCGATTATATTATTTTACCTTTAAATATTTAGTCTTCAAAGTTGTATAAATTGCTGGACAAATTTCCTTTACTATCCTGCCTATTGTACATACCGGTATTCGAAAAAGATATTGCAGGCTACCATATGAATCGCCTGCCGAGAAAAAAAACCTGTTACGGGTTTCATTTTTAGCATTTTCAGATTATAAAATTTAATTAAATATCTTAAATTAAAATACTCTTGAAATCCGATTCATTTCTGAAATTTGCAAAGTGTTATAGACATTCGAAAATAAATGTTTTATAAATTTAGAAGTTTTACTTATGTTATAAAAATACTGTTTTGTGAAAAATTAATTACTTACCAGATGCCAGAAATCTCAGCGTTACCATCACCCGATCATGTACGGATATGGCTTTCCTGAGTACAGTATCTTTTTTGTAAATAGCCGGTCTAATGGATTCTGTGATATATTCCACTTCACAACTTGTAAGTCTGCAGAAACTTCTGAATTGTTGGGAATCTTCAATTTTAAGCTCTCTAATTAGAGCAGATTAGGCACCGAATGTATACCTGCGATCAATCCATTGTTTGACCCAGCAGGTCTTTGATTAATTTAATACTCTTTTTCTTTTTAAAATAATGTTTGCTACTACAGCAGCTGCAAGTTTTCGTTTATGCGACATCATGTCACCACTCTCAGAAATCGACTAAGAAAAAATAAGTAAGTGGACACGGCTTTGAGAGAACTCTACGAGAGAATACTTTACAGATTCTCGCGAGATGCTCGCGAGAGTACAATGTCGGAAAAATTACTCTCAAATGGACAGTGTCAGAATCATTCTCGAGAGCTACTCTCGAGAGTTTTACTCGCAGGTGGACACGCACCTTTAGAGATGCCAGATTACAGCCGCAACAGCATGCTTACAGCATGGGGAGGATAGCGCACACAAGGGGGTGCACCCCTTGCTGTTGCGGCTGCAGTCTGGCATCTGTGCTCTCCGGTATGAGTGAGTAGACGTATGTTAGTCTGGCCGTTTATTTAGCACACGCGTTTGCGATAGGCGATAAATGCGTGCCGCGGATAGACACGACAGAGAGATTCGTTGTCATAATAAATGGATGGCGATTGTTGCTTCCTGTTATTGTTGCTGTTGCTTCGCACACTCGGGAAATTTTAGGCTCGCTACTCCGGAGGCCAAGAGAAAGGAATAACGCGATAACGCGTTAATCCATAAGATTCATTCTTGATGTATATTTCGAGAAGCTCCATGCTCTATTTAGCATGGGCTAGCCATATTTTTATAGGCACGGCAATCTGCTCATCCGTTACATTATTATGTGATTTTCGTATCACATCTGGAAAAGAAACATATTTTCATTACTTAATTTTATTTCTCAATAAATAAGGATAAATATGTCTATGATGTAATTTAAATTAAATAACAAATGAGTACGCTTTATTTCTAATATATACAGGGTGTCCCACAACGTGATGTCCACACTAAAACTGTGTATTCTTTTTGTCATTCTAAGTCAAAAAGTCTTAATACACATATGCCCTAAAGTCGATTGTTTCAAAGTTATAGCGAAAAAACAAAATTGCATAAAATAAGAACAATATTATTTATTAAAGATAATATTATTTATTGATAATTAAACAATAATTAAACGATAATTAAACAATAATTTACTTTATAAACTACTTTATAAATTGTTCAAAGTGACCACCATTTTGGTCTACACACACTTCTGCTCTTTGAATTATTGATGTTGTAGAACGCAAAAGAAGTTCCGCATCGTTACGTATATTATTACAAGCGTCTGTTATTTTATTTAATAACTGCTGCCGATTGACTGGCTTATCCGCATAGACTAGAGATTTAAAAAAAAAAAATGGATATCGGCATATTCTTCATTGGAAAATGTACTCATGATTGGTAGGTAAGAAAAATTTCTAAGCTACGTTTATGCGATGTTTTCACTTAAAACGACAGTCAATTTATTAATATTATCTTGTGTGGCAAGTGTGGAAAATAATGAATTATGTCGAGTATGAAGTTGCCGCATTCGCTTCAGTTCATGCGGCAACTTCATGCGCGACGTAGTTCGTTGTCTTCCGCACATGCCATACATACAATATTTTTTGTAATGCCTGTTATTTCCGCACTATTAGTGCGGTAAGGTAAGTCATAAAAGTGCTTTTCTCGCATTAGTGTGAGAAATAACTACTATTGCATTTTTTCGCTATAACTTCAAAACAAGCGACTTTAGGGCATATGTGTATTAAGACTTTTTGACTTAGAATGACACAAAGAATACACAGTTTCAGTGTGGACATCACGTTGCGGGACATCCTGTATAAGAGTTACTTGAAAAATATTAATATTTGTGAACATGTTTTATTAATTAATAAATGCTACAAATATTTACGACTGTCTTTCAATTTGTAAAGGAATTATAAAATTCATTAATAAAAAAATAGATTGCTTTTAAATATTTTACTTACTCATAACTATTTTGCATATATTCAGTTTTAAAAAATTTTGTTTTTTTTTGCTCCGTATCAACTGTATTTCTCCGCAAGTTCATTTGATAATATCGATTTTATTAGTCGTAAACATGAGATTTTCATATTGTTATAAGTTAAACGTGCCAATTGTTTAATCTGAAATTATTTTAAACTAGTATTATGAATAGTTATTTTCGAAATATGTATAATCGAAATTATATAGTATTATTTTTTAAATAACTATTCTTTGCATAAAACATCTCGAAATGAGAAAAAGAGTATAAACTTAGGATCTGCAGTTCTGAATAAAAATATTCTAGCAAATATACATTTGTAAATGCTTTTTTATAAAATTTCTATAAAAAAACTTGTTTCATATCTATCTATATATATAAGTCGCGTCTGTCTGTCTGTCGGACCGCGAACTACTTCTACATTTATGGATCGATTTTCTCGAAATTGGTACCAAAATTTTGCTAATTTTTCGGGGATGGCTACTATGTGGTTTTTTTTTTAGTTTTACACCCCCACCCACCCACCCACGCACCCACACACCATGTTCCACATTTATGGACCGATTTTCTCGAAATTGGTACCAAAATTTTGCTAATTTTTCGGGGATGGCTACTATGTGGTTTTTTTTTAGTTTTTCATCCCCACCCACCCACCCACGCGCCTACACACTATGTTCCATATTTATGGACCGATTTTCTCGAAATTGGTACCAAAATTTTGCTAATTTTTCGGGGATGGCTATTATGTGGTTTTTTTTTAGTTTTTCACTCCCACCCACCCACGCACCCACACACTATATTCCACATTTATGGACCGATTTTCTCGAAATTGGTACCAAAATTTTGCTAATTTTTTGGGGATGGCTACTATGTGGTTTTTTTTTAGTTTTTCACTCCCATCCACCCACCCACGCACCTACACACTATGTTCCACATTTATGGACCGATTTTCTCGAAATTGGTATCAAAATTTTGCTAATTTTTCGGGGATGGCTACTATGTGGTTTTTTTTTTAGTTTTACATCTTTTATTCGAAAAGAGTATAATAAAAAATAAAAAAGAAAGTTAAGTAAAATATTTATAACATTTGCGAAATTTAAATCAATAATTAAAGGAACTAAAAGGGAAATTGTTAAAGTTAATATTGATAAATTCAGCAATTAAGAGAATCTTATTTCAGAAAATCACAAATCTTTTTGGAAAAATATAGTATATAGAGAGAAGTTTTATAAATGGATAGACTTTGAAGCCCGCGCGAAGCGCGGGCCTAAAAGCTAGTAAATATATAAATTATATACGTATGCATCTGCTATCTTTGAGAAATTTACGTATGTTGCACGGATTAAATACGTTACATAATAAAGGAGGTAATAGATATGATTTTATCATGCAAGAAATAATATTCAACAAATACATAAAATTTTTTTAATGACTTCTACTGATACTCTTTTCAAAATTGTCCATCAGATCCTAAACTATTATCCTTCCTTTTTTCAAAGAAAGTTCATAATATTGAAATATTTTTAAGATTGAAATATAGATATTCGACTTACCATTTGGTTTCGATAAGTCATTTTTTAATTTTGTTTCCACGAGTTGAAGACTGTTTTCGTCTCTGAATGGTAAATCTTCAAAAATATCAATTTCTCTTTGTTCCATTTCGAAAGTTGAACTAAGTGAAAGTTTCTCTAATATAATCTTTTGATTTGTATTAATTAATTTCAGTTTTTGGCTTATATTGTTAACTTTTAATTCCAAATTTATTAATTTTCTAATGACAAATCGTTGAAAATTTTCCATTCCTATAAAACATTGAAAAAAGTTGATTCATGTATGTGTGAAAACAAAAGATGAAATTTTTGACAAATTCTACAGATTGAAAATATAAAAAAAGATGAAAAATAAAAACGAAATATAATGCAAAAATGTTCCCGAATAAATAACTAAATATATGATTTATGAAAATATATCATAATCATAAGTAAAATAGGAACTATTTGCATACTAACTTTATTCATAATTCACATTTGGCGTGTTGTTTGTTGATAAGATTGAGTCAACGTCATCATTAATATCATCCTCATCATCATAGCACTCTTCTGGGTTGGACAAATTTTCAGTACATTGTGGCTTTAAGAGGATGCTGGAGCGACGGGCGAACTCCAACGGGTTAGCGCCCTCATCTAAACGTAATTAAAAGTGTCGGTATATTACCAACGCTTTATAGTTACATTACCGATATCATTATGTAGAGTAATTGTCAAGGATATGTGCATACTTTGGAAGGAGCAATAAAATACAAGCTTTTCGCATTGTGTTAAATATGTAGAGACAGAAAATATGTTGGATTTCTACTCTATTTCTGTTCTATCGTCTCGTAGAAGCAACGACTTTACACAGATATCTGTTTGTGTCGCGTACATATTTTGAATACAAATCTATAATATTGCTCATATTATCTTTTTTGATTTTATCATAATGTAGATATATACATATATACATCATATAGATGTAACATATATATATATATATATATATATATATATATATATATATATATATATATTTATATGTTACATCTATGTTATATAGCATATATATATATATATATACAGGGTGTCCCAAAGCACCCTTTACAACGCTCGTGAGCAGGTAGAGCACAGTAAACTGAACAGAAAAATCCTGTACCATTTTGCAATTTTCGCAATAATTATTGAAATATTAATTAAAAAAGATTGGCGAATGAGCGCGCGTTTCGCGCGGCTAGACCGTGGGACGTACGCTCTAGGCGTGCCAGCGGCGAGCTTCGCAGTGTCGCACGGCAACGAAAAGTTTGGTGGCCCTGCGACGAGAGTCGGGGTACGCGCGAGCAGCGAGCGGCCATTAATAACAATTATTAAATGATTTAGATAAATAATGCTAATTAAATGCTTGCTTAATAATTACAAAAAGAATTAATTATTGAATAATAATATATTATTATTATTATTATTTTATTATGATTTTTAATTATTTTTTTACGTTTCGTGGAAAAAGAAACGATAAGAAAGATAAGAGAATTTGATGCTGCAATAATATACTTACAAAAGGAAACGATCGAGAATCAATTGTGAATTTATGATCCTTCATCAATGTAGGATTCATAACTACGGTAAAACACAATAAGAAATTAAAATTGTGAATGCTGAAAATTAGATATCTATGAAAAAGAAACAAAGAATCTATCGTGTGAATTTACGCTTATAAGCTTTCGTTAATTTATTATTTACAATTACTATAGAAAACAATGTAATCGATTCCTATCGTTTTTTTTTGGTTCCTTCGTCAGGATTGCGACAAATGTTCATACAAAAATATTCGAATACGCATATCAAAAAATATAAAGCCTCCGCTAGTATAAAATAATAAACGTGTCCCGTTTCATGTATCGAAATAAAATATCTTATTTACTTCATGTATCGAAATAAGATATCTTAATCTTAATCAATACATGAGGTAACGATTATAACTTGTAATTGTTGTGCTCTGCTTGATGGTTCTACTTATATTTTCCCGAAATAAAATTATTTCGTGGCAAGGAAACGCTATCGTTTCCACACCACCTTGAGGTAGATAGCTTGGCGCGTTTTTTTTAAGTGGTTTCCCCAGTAGGCCTAATCCACTCTCAAAATTTAATGCAATAACTGTTCGAAGTGTCTTCCTCGTGCTTGTAAGCAGAGTTCGACTCTTCCAGTTATTTGTCGCGTCGCACGGTGCGCCATGTCCGGAGTAATGCTATTAAAGGCCGCTAAAATAGCTTCGCGTACCTCATCTTCGGTACCATCACGATGGTGCTCGACTGAAGCTTTTACATAGCCCCAAAGAAAATAGTCTAGCACGTTCAAATCTGGCGACCGTGCCGGCCAAACGATAGGGCCACCTCGACCTATCCATTTGTCCGGAAAACGCGCGTCTAAAATTTCTCGTACTCGACGGGAATAATGTGCGGGAGCTCCATCGTGCTGAAAAATCAGCGTTTCTCGCGCGCAAAGGGGAACGTCCTCCAAAAGTTCCGGCAACTTGTTCTCAATGAACTCCGCGTACGTCTGTCCATTGAGATGTGGCGGAAGAAAATATGGGCCGATCTGAAAATCGCCGATAGATACATTACGAGGACAGTGCGGGAAAAAAGATATTTTAATTTACAAAAATATTTACCACTCTGTTCGCAATTACTCCTGCCCATACATTTATCGACCAGCGATATTGAAATGAGCACTGACGGATGGCGTGAGGATTCTCCTCTTGCCAGATTACGAAATTGCGAGAATTAAAGACGCCATTTGGTGTGAATGTGGATTCATCTGTCCACAAGATACGGTCGGGAAATAAAACGTTTCGCCGACACTGTGCGAGGAACCCTGCGCGTGTTTTATTAATGATTATCAAATGCTAAAAGCGCCGTGAATATCGAAGAAAAACTGAAATTTAAAAAATGAAAATACCTTCGCAGAAGTGGACGCGCTGTATTTCGTCTCGTGCAAGAAGTTGCTGTACACGTTGGTAATGGAATGGGTGCAACCCATTATTTCGTAAAATGCGATGCACCGTGGATCGTGGTATACCAAGTGCATGAGCAACACGGCGTATACTATTTTGCGGATTTTCTTCAAATGCACGCAGTACTTCCTCGTCATCATTAACGTGACGACGTACTGGTACATCAACACGGTTTTGATGTTGTGCCAGAAGAAATCCTGTTCGTTTTCCTCGTCGGACACAATCCATAATTGTTACTCTTGACGGATGCCGCTCACGATTAGGAAATCGCTCTGCGTAAATGCGCTCCGCGGCACAACCATTTTCTCCGGCCATCCCATAACAGATAATCATATCTGTATACTCTTCCGCCGTATAATTCATTATTAAAGCACTTTAATAACACGTAAATGAAACGTATACGCCCACGCATACGTGTAAAAACATGAGAAACAAAAAAAAAAACAATTGAAAATCGAAAACATTGTCCGTACTGTCCTCACAAAAGCATTTGAATCAAAAACTGCTGGTCGATAAAGGTTTAACAAGTGTCGATAAAAGTCGATAAATGTATGGGCAGGAATAATTGCGATGTACCAGTACGTCTTCACGTTAATGACGACGAGGAAGTATTGCGTGCATTTGAAGAAAATCCGCAAAATAGTATACGCCGTGTTCCTCATGCACTTGGTATACCGCGATCCATGGTGCATTGCATTTTACGAAATAATGGGTTGCACCCATTCCATTACCAACGTGTACAGCAACTTCTTGCACGAGACGAAATACAGCGCGTCCACTTCTGCGAAGGTATTTTTATTTTTTTAATTTCAGTTTTTCTTCGATATTCACGGCACTTTTAGCATTTGATAATCATTAATAAAACACGCGCAGGGTTTATCGCACAGTGGCGGCGAAACGTTTCATTTCCCGACCGTATCTTATGGACAGATGAGTCCACATTCACACCAAATGGCGTCTTTAATTCTCGCAATTTCGTGATCTGGCAAGAGGAGAATCCTCACGCCATCCGTCAGTGCTCATTTCAATATTGCTGGTCGATAAATGTATGGGCAGGAGTAATTGCAAACAGAGTGGTAAATATTTTTGTAAATTAAAATATCTTTTTTCCCGCACTGTCCTCGTAATGTATCTATTGGCGATTTTCAGATCGGCCCATATTTCCTTCCGCCACATTTCAATGGACAGACGTACGCGGAGTTCATTGAGAACAAGTTGCCGGAACTTTTGGAGGATGTTCCTCTTTGCGCGCGAGAAAAGCTGATTTTTCAGCACGGTGGAGCTCCCGCACATTATTCCCGTCGAGTATGAGAAATTTTAGACGCGCGTTTTCCGGACAAATGGATAGGTCGAGGTGCCCCTATCGTTTGGCCGGCACGGTCGCCAGATTTGAACGTGCTAGACTATTTTCTTTGGGGCTATGTAAAAGCTTCAGTCGAGCACCATCGTGATGGTACCGAAGATGAGATACGCGAAGCTATTTTAGCGGCCTTTAATAGTATTACGTCGGACATGGCGCACCGTGCGACGCGACAAATAACTGGAAGAGTCGAACTCTGCTTACAAGCACGAGGAAGACACTTCGAACAGTTATTGCATTAAATTTTGAGAATGGATTAGGCCTACTAGGGAAACCACTTAAAAAAAACGCGCCAAGCTATCTACCTCAAGGTGGTGTGGAAACGATAGCGTTTCCTTGCCACAAAATAATTTTATTTCGGGAAAATATAAGTAGAACCATCTCAAGCAGAGCACAACGATTACAAGTTATAATCGTTACCTCATGTATCGAAATAAGATATCTTATTTCGATACATGAGGTAAATAAGATATTTTATTTCAATACATGAAGCGGGAAACGTTTATTATTTTATACTAGCGGAGGCTTTATATTTTTTGATATGCGTATTCGAATATTTTTGTATGAACATTTGTCGCAATCCTGACGAAGGAACCAAAAAAAAACGATAGGAATCGATTACATTGTTTTCTATAGTAATTGTAAATAATAAATTAACGAAAGCTTATAAGCGTAAATTCACACGATAGATTCTTTGTTTCTTTTTCATAGATATCTAATTTTCAGCATTCACAATTTTAATTTCTTATTGTGTTTTACCGTAGTTATGAATCCTACATTGATGAAGGATCATAAATTCACAATTGATTCTCGATCGTTTCCTTTTGTAAGTATATTATTGCAGCATCAAATTCTCTTATCTTTCTTATCGTTTCTTTTTCCACGAAACGTAAAAAAATAATTAAAAATCATAATAAAATAATAATAATAATAATATATTATTATTCAATAATTAATTCTTTTTGTAATTGTTAAGCAAGCATTTAATTAGCATTATTTATCTAAATCATTTAATAATTGTTATTAATGGCCGCTCGCTGCTCGCGCGTACCCCGACTCTCGTCGCAGGGCCACCAAACTTTTCGTTGCCGTGCGACACTGCGAAGCTCGCCGCTGGCACGCCTAGAGCGTACGTCCCACGGTCTAGCCGCGCGAAACGCGCGCTCATTCGCCAATCTTTTTTAATTAATATTTCAATAATTATTGCGAAAATTGCAAAATGGTACAGGACTTTTCTGTTCAGTTTACTGTGCTCTACCTGCTCACGAGCGTTGTGAAGGGTGCTTTGAAACCCAGCAAACATCGAACACTATATAATCACTATATATACATCGAATATATCTGCTATATAACATAGATGTAACATGTGCACTTATTATGTACATGTTATATGTGTATAACAATCATATCTTGGTTTGCTGGGTTACAATTTATGCAGTACAGTTCGAGAAAATTGAACTAAAATATATTATATATGGATGTAAATATATTATACATATAATTTCGAATACGATAATAAATCTTTATCATCGACAATATATCGGTATAATCGATATGATTGAGGACTAATGAGTAATATATAAACTTCTTCACTATAAATGTGAATGTTTATATATTCTTATGACATAAGTATGCACATATTAAAATTTATATTTATATAAATATTAATATAAATATTTATAAATGCAAACACATAAATTCTCTGTCCGCAAAACATTGCAACAAAATTTTATGATTGTTACAATATTTTGGATATTTATAATATAGAAAGGGCTCCTCCATCGCCCATTTTCGTGAGAACGCAACCAAAATATTTTATTTATTATTTTCATATCTGCGATTATAATTTGCAAGCGAGATTGAGGCATCTTTTCTCCGGCCAATATTGTTACGAGTATCAGGATAGATTTTTTTTAATCATAATTTCTTATCATTTTAAAAAAGGCAGCAGTTTATTGCTTGCTATAATATTACAAGACCGTTTCCTCATACTCTTTACATCTTTGGAGTATTTTTTCTCATAAAGATTGCCTCCTAATAACGAAGATGTATATATTCTTTCTCTTTAGCTACCAACTTGTATATACACAGCCTGATAGACTATTATATACGCGAAATTCGGTGCCATCAAAAAAAGAAAAAATACATCGCCAGTAATCACAATAATAATTCCTTCCAATAATTTGTAAGCTTTTATTACTATATATGATTAGTTGCAATCATATGAAGGAATACCAGATATTGCACACTTAGTCTTTCAAAAACGGAAGTTTCTTTAAATTTCTTCTGGAATAACTGTTTTTTAATAACCAGAATATTCATGCACAAACCGCATATGATATGAAATATTTTTTAAAGCAACCAGCACACGAATAAAAATCGCCTCTGGGATAAAATATTTTTTTAATAACCGGAGCGCACATGCAAAACGTTTTTGGTGGGAAATATTTCATTCGACAACCAGTTAACGAATTGATCGTTTCTGGGATACATTCTTCAACCAAAGCGTACATGCAAAACGTTTTTGGTGGGAAATATTTCGTTCGACAACCAGTTCACGAATTGATCGCTTCTGGGATACATTCTTCAACCAAAGCGTACATGCAAAACGTTTTTGGTGGGAAATATTTCGTTCGACAACCAGTTCACGAATTGATCGCTTCTGGGATATATTCTTCAACCAAAGCGCATACGCAAAACGCATTTGGTGGGAAATATTTCTTTAGACAACCAGTTCACGAATTGATCGCTTCTGGGATACATTCTTCAACCAAAGCGTACATGCAAAACGCGTTTGTCTATTCAAGGATCTCGATTATAATAAACACTAATTAGAAATATATGTACATATATTCTGTCGCGCTCTAAATTTCAATACTACACAAGCGGCGATATTTTGCGTTAAAAATGTTTTAATTTATTTTTTTCCTTCCAAATATATAGATAAATGAAACTTCATTACTTTTATTTTTTACATCACATAAAAGATAATCTTTATTAAAAACTATTTCAAATATTCGCTACATCTCCAATTCTCTGTGGAAAAAATATCAGGTTGGCATATTATGCGAATCTGTCATTTACATGTCAAAATAATTTTTTTTTAATTTATTGTATAAGAAGGTGATACAAATATGGTTTATAATATAAACATAAAATAAACGTGATATCTTTATCATCGTTTAAAGTGGAAAATATAATACGTAAAATATAATAAAATACGTTTTGCAAACTCGATCCGGATCGATGTCGCGAACCACTTATGTTACGAGTGTATCAAATGAATAATTATGGCATATTTGAAATCAAGTATGATAGTAATTGTATTTTTATAATATATTATTGTTCAAGAGCTATTTTAGAAGAAAGCAATATGCTTCGTAAATAGTGTAAAGTAGTCGCTATAAATGTCATTATTATTAACGGAAAATATTCGTGCTAAATTAAAAGCGGAGGAAGATATTTCTTTCAACAGCCAGCTCACAAATTGATCGCCTCTGGCTAACTAACTACTGTGACACAACTACTATTGCAAAATAAATATAATCAATTTTCAGTAAAATATACAAATAAGCAAGAGATTAATGATATTTTAATAAATTTAAAGTTACTATTACATATACACAAACATATACACACAGATAATATATAACACACATATAGTATGCACGGATAAGAAAGAGAAGGACAGAGAAGAATGGGCAAAGAGAGAGAAAAGATATGAGTGTAACTGAGCAAGTGTGTACAAGTGCCAAAAGTAAGAAAAAAAAGGAAATAGTTATATCTTTCTCCGTAGCAATACTTTATGCTCACTAATGTTTAGTGACTGATGTGAATTATCAATCGATATATCGTTTTACAGCCATTCCCTCGCTTACTCATTCCTATTCTCTCTCTCTCTCTCTCTCTCTCTCTCTCTCTCTCTCTCCCTCTCTTCCTCTTTCTTTTTTTGCCCATATCTGTCCATTTATTTATAACAAAAATACTATATGAGTATTAAATACTATGTGCATCATATATAATGTGTATGTTTATGTGTATAGAGTAGTCATTCTAAATTCTATTTGAAGATCAATTTTGTTATAATTTTGTAACGCGGTCACCTCGCTCGACGCTCGGATCGGCTCGTCGGTGTCCGGGTTCGAGAGGAGGGGAGATTCAAGCTTGCGTAGACACAGTATAGGTAGAAAGATAGTTTATTGATAGAGAAATATGTACAGAGTAGCGTGCAGGGCCGTGCGGTGGTAGGCGGCGTGCGCTGGGTGGCAGACGCGAGCGCAGCGGGAAGCGTAAGCGTGAAGCGGTCGGCGCGAAGCGGCGTGCAGCGTGAAGCGGATTTGACTTAACTAGGATGTTATTTACATGCGCGTTGGCTTAGGATCTACGGGGATGTTATTTACACGCGGGTTAGTCGCGACGCGGTTATCCCGGTCGGGCTTATTCCTAGCGGCTTATAATTACGGCGCGGTTCGCAGGTACGGACTTATAATTAGCAGGCTTATAATTACGGCGCGGTTCGCAAGCGCGGACTTACAATTACCCGGACTTAGTACTAGCAGGCGTAATTCTACGGAGCGGTTATAACTAGTGAGCTTATTACTATCCGGTTATAGGATTACGGCGCGGTTATAGCTAGCGGACTTATTACTAACGGCTTACAATTACGGCGCGGTTCGCATGCACTTATAGCTACTGTCAGGGTAGGCGGCTGGGTATTGCCGGCAGGCCCGAGTGTCACGTCGAGCTCCGTCTGCAACGGATAACCGGAAAACCCGGCGGGGCTGAGAAAACCTCAGCCCGGGCTGGTGCAAGGAACCGGAAAACCCGGCAGGACTGAGAAAACCTCAGCCCGGAAGGTACGGGGAACCGGAAAACCCGGCAGGGCTGAGAAAACCTCAGCCCGGAAGGTAGCGAGAGCCAGAAAACCTGGCAGAGCTAAGAAAGCCTTAGCCCCAAGAGGTAGTGGTCAGGTCGGTGTCAGGAGCAGGATGTCGGGACAGCATCTGGTCTCGATGTCTCGGCCGGCCGGGCTTATATACCCGGCCGGCGCCCCCACTACGCGTTGTCGGGCCGCCGGTGGGAGTCGGTTCGCCGTGGGGGTAAGCGCGATAGCGCGAGCGGCGTGCGTGTGAACGAGATAGCACGAGTGGCGTACGTGCAAGCGAGATAGCACGCGTGGCGTACGTGCAAGCGAGATAGCACGAGCGGTATGCGTGCAAGCGAGATAGCACGCGTGGCGTACGTGCAAGCGAGATAGCACGAGCGGCGTGCGTGCAAGCGAGATAGCACGAGTGGTATGCGTGCAATCGAGATAGCACGCGTGGCGTACGTGCAAGCGAGATAGCACGAGCGGCGTGCGTGCAAGCGAGATAGCACGAGTGGCGTACGTGCAAGCGAGATAGCACGGGTAGCGCATGCGCGAGCAGGATAGATATAGTAGGAAGAGACCGTGAGGTTATACATATATATATTGTTGCATCCCTGCGGGTCGTCTAAGGCGGTTATTCGTGAATCTGCTGTATTTGTATCCGGGAGAACGTTGCTAAGCGTTGTTGTTAAACAACGGCGGACATCTTGGGAGAGATCGGCCATCTTGAGTCTCGCGACGGATGTCATTCCGGGCGGACATACTTGATATACGATTACTGTTATTACCCGTTCTGTGTTCCTTGTTCAATTGTGTGTTCTGTGTTGCTATATTAAAGTTCCTTTTATTCTTTCTAAAGAGTGTCAATCATTTACTCGCGATACGCGGGTGCCGGTTGTGTCGCGCGTGTTCGAGTATTATCGAAGTCGACGCGCGGACGCAACATTTTGGGGGCTCGTCCGGGATACGATACGACGGAGTGGACGATTTTCTGGAGACGATTTTCTGGAGAATTGTGTGTTTCTTTTCGCCTATAAAAAATGGAACGGGAAAATTCGCCGACTGCAGGAGTTTCGACGAGAAAGAGGAGTCGATTGACTTCAACGGCGGCTACGACATCGGGACCATCATTGGAAGCGATTACACTTCAGTCGGCGATGCGAGAGATTCGTGAGCTACGCGAGGAGCGGTTGCAGCAGCGAGCCGATTTTGAGACGCAATTGCGCCAACACGATAAGCAGCGAGCTGTATTTGAAGCACAACTGCGCCAACGCGACGAGGCGTTACGGGGGATGGAACAGAGGATTCGTCTGCTGGATAACAACAACCAGCTAAGTCGCCCTATTAACAGAAATTTTTTTTGCCTAATGTTGCGCCTAATTTCGAAAGAGACGCGCGTGTTAATATTAACACAGAATTAGGCTTTAAATTGAAGCCGGACATTAAAATAGTTCATTTAGATCGATTGGCTTCGTATCATGAAAGGCGGATTTAAGTCACATCTGAAACCTGATTTATGATTTATGTTACTTGTTATTGGTTAATTTTCTTTCTGTTTTTTTTTTAAGGGATTGAAGAAGATGGTTTATGGAATCTTCTTTCAAAATTTTGTTCTTCAAAGACCATCGTTGAAGACTCTGTCTCTCCCCGGTTTTTGACCGTGGTTTTCCCGTGGGACGAAGGGCGAATGCCGAGACAGGGACTTGAGGTGTCCTCTTAGAAGGACGGTGGGTCCACGGATGTTACCCCCCTCTTGTCCGAAGATTCGCTCCCTTTTGAGATGCGGAGATGCAGCAGTTTTGAGTATTTCCTAGAATAAGGCGAACTACGGGGGACGGCTACTGTGGTTTCAAGATGTATCAAAGTCGATTGGGTTCTGGATTTTAACGGTGCTCGGTAACCTGCAGCAGCAGCTCAGGGTAGAGCAGGAAACCGTTTCTGTGCCCTGGAGTCGACGTTGGATGTTCTTGTCAAACGGGTTCGATGACAGTATCCTGTATATTCCTGGAGGGTGTGTGATTGGGGCCGATAAATAATGGCGCTCGGTAACCTGCAGCAGCAGCTCAGGGTAGAGCAGGAAGTCATTAGGCACCCTGGAGTCAACGCCTTGGAAGAAGAGGACAACGATCAACCCATTTAATTTGGAAGAGCCCTCATTGATTGTCGGGACGACAATTTTGAAGAGGGGGAGTAGTGTTGCGTCCCTGCGGGTCGTCTAAGGCGGTTATTCGTGAATCTGCTGTATTTGTATCCGGGAGAACGTTGCTAAGCGTTGTTGTTAAACAACGGCGGAAATCTTGGGAGAGATCGGCCATCTTGAGTCTCGCGACGGATGTCATTCCGGGCGGACATACTTGATATACGATTACTGTTATTACCCGTTCTGTGTTCCTTGTTCAATTGTGTGTTCTGTGTTGCTATATTAAAGTTCCTTTTATTCTTTCTAAAGAGTGTCAATCATTTACTCGCGATACGCGGGTGCCGGTTGTGTCGCGCGTGTTCGAGTATTATCGAAGTCGACGCGCGGACGCAACAATATATATTCGAAACACTTTTAACATATTTACAGTATTTACATATTTACAATAATGGTGACGACTCTGTCGTTACAATTTTTTATACAAAAGTCTTTATGTTGTTTTCTATTTAGGAATTGTTTTAAAGATATAAATAAAAAAAAAAAATTTGGAATATTATATTTTCATATAATATTACATTATCATATTTATATTTTTGTGTAGACTGCACGGAAGTAGGTAATCTAGGCCGTATCTAACTCACGGCCCCTTGAGTGCGAGAGAGAGGTACCCAAAGGAGAAAAAGAGACAGCTGCAGTTTGTAGGCATCTGCGGGGGGGAGCGCGGCGGGGGGGATCCGGGGGAAGGACGGGGGGGGTACGTAGGGAGGGGGGGAAGCGTGTCGCCTAGAGTGCTCAAGAGATGGCGCTCTGCTCGATCGAGGCTACGCTTCCTCCTCACCCTACGTACCCCCTGATCCTCCCCTCCGGCTCCTCCTTGCCCGAACTCCCCCCGCGATTGCCAACAAACTGCAGCTGTCCCTCGTTCTCCATGGGTACCTCTCTCTCGCACTCAAGGGGCCGTGAGTTAGATACAGCCTACACAATCACTATCACTCGCGAGGAAGAGCGACCGACGCGCTCGGCGTATCCACGATGACTGACCGTTTTACGGCGCGGCTAAGTTATTAAACCCTCTCCAATATTTTCCCGCGCGAAGCGTTTTTCCCGCGCGAAACGTTTCTCCCGCCGCGATTCGACCTTGACGCGCCTCGTTCCTAAGAGGGGGCGACGACGATATCTCGCGCTGCTTTTAGCGCGTGATCCGTTATCACGATTCTTAAGGGTAGCGCGTTGCTTCCAGCGCGCGATCCGCGAGCGGATGCCGGGTATCCGGCGCCGAGGGAGACGGAGGATTATCGGGGAGGCAGTCGAAAGGAGAGAGGAACAGTTAGCGGTGATACGAGCGCGCTTATCGCGTATCGGAGCGAGTTTTTCCTCGTTTTTTCGGCGATACGAGCGCGCTTATCGCGTTTCGGGGCGAGTTGTTTTTCGTTTCTTGGCGATGACGCGCTTCCGGTGACGAGACGCGTCCGAGAGCGAATATCCAGCTTAGTTAATCGGAGCGCGTTATCACCATTTTTTTCGTTATAAAAGGATGGCGCGACGATCTCGAGATATTAGTACGTTCGAGAATATTCGCGGCGTGATGAAGCGCGCACCGAGCGCCTTATCGAGACTAGCTGGAAAAGTGGTGAATATTCGAATTAGAAGTATCGAGGATATACAGAATTTGGAAATACCTAATTGTTTGAAGAAGGAACTAAGCGAATGTTATATAGAGGACTGTCTGTACTGTAAAGAAAAGATCAGCTTCGCGGAAGAGTTCGTGCGAGAGGCGAGCGAGGCGCGATTCGACGAGCCTTTCTCGAATGTCGGAGCCGATGGCTATTTGCTTTATCGCAATTGGAAACGGCGATACGGAGTTCCAAAATTTTCGTGGGAGGTGAATCACGTCGTGCATTGCTTCTATACATTCGGTTGCCAATTTGAGAACGGAAATTATTTCGAGGAGGATGTGAGATATTGCGTGGAATGCGCGCATAGATCGAGCTTCTTGAGAAGCGTATCGACGCATATGAAAAAATCGGTGTATAGCGAGAGAGTGTCCGCCTGCGATCTTATCGACGAAGTCTTCGACGTGTCGAATAATTGGTGCGACGGCTGCGCGACGAGAGCTTTGTTCTATATCGAGGGTTACGACGAGGAAGAGACGTGGTTTATTAATAAAAGATCTTGGCTTTCGTTAAACGACGAGTGATGAATCGAGAAACGATAGAGGAGCGCGATCTTCTTAATAGCGCGCGGGATGTCTCAACGGTGGACGCGTATCGCGCGTGGGCGAGACGGTGCGACGAGTGTCTCGAGTTTCTGCGGGAGGGGTCTCGCGGCGAGCGCCGGGGGAGATCTACCGGAGCGATCAATTCTCTAATCGCTCGAACCGTTCGATTGACGGGCGCGAGAGACGATCTGCGTCGACGTTTCGAACGCGTGGGAGGCGGCGTAGAGAGGCGCGAAGGATTCTCATGGTTTGAGATGGAGACAGCTTTCTCTAGACGCATTTTAACCGGCGCGGTTATCAACTTCGATTATATCGAACCTTCGCGATTTCTCGAAGATGCTAGAGATACCGTGCTCGATAGAGTACGCGATGCTATAGATGAACATAACAGTGTTAAGGTCAATACCGCGTTTATCGGTGAGTTCGTCTCAGGTGACAAGATTGATATTAAGACTATCGCTACGAAGAATTATCCGCTTCTACCTCTTTCCGATTTGCAAGAGTGGTATGGGTAGCGTGTGGTCGACGCTACTTTAGCTTCGCTGGAGGAGTTTCAAGAGCGCGATAGCGGATGGGCGTTATCGCGAATTCTAAATTTAACGGTGAATGTGAATAAATATAATCCTATGCACGCTGGATGCTACGTCCAGATACCGCGAGAGATCGCGTTGAAGAAAGCGGTGATTAACGTGCGATCCACGGATAACGCGTGTTTCGCGTGGGCGGTAGTCGCCGCTTTATATCCGGTTGAGAAAAACACGGAGAGAAGCTCGCGGTATCCTCACTATTCGACGGTGCTGAATCTGGAGGGTATCGAGTTTCCCATGAGTTTAAATGGAATTACTAGATTCGAGCGTATTAACGACTTATCTATTAATGTGTATACCGTTCGAGATAAGAAGGAGGGGAAAAGTAGCTGCCGCATCGTTCCTCTGCGTCTCACTTGTAATAAGAAGGACAGACACATTAATTTGCTGTATCTGAGCGATACGACGCAACGAGATAATACGGCGCATTTCGTATGGATTAAGAATTTGTCTCGACTCATCGGATCGCAACTGAGCAATAGGCAACATAAAGCGCATATATGCGATCGGTGAGTACGAATTAAAAAATTTGTCGCGTAGTGTGGATAATATACACGATTTAAAAAATGTTTTTTATGTCGCAGCTGCATGCATTATTTTCGAACGAGCGATAAATTATTGGCTCACAGCGCGGACTGTGGAAGGATGAACGAGTGCGCTATAGTTCTTCCTACTGAAGATGACAAATGGTTAGAGTTTCGCAATTACTGTAGAAAGGAGAGACTTCCATTCGTGGTGTACGCCGATCTCGAATGCGTGCTGGAGAAGAAAGAGGAGAAGAGAACACCGAATACATCTATCATTCAGCATCACAAAGTCTATAGCGCTGGATATTACGCGCGATGCGCGTTCGATGATGCCGGCTCGACATACAAAGCCTATCGCGGCGAGAATTGCGTATCGTGGTTCGTTAAAGAATTGTACGATTTAGCGCTTCGCGCGAAGACTATTTTCAACACTGATGCGCCTATGGCGGATCTTACACCGGACGAATGTGAGAGATTCATGAGCGCGACGCACTGTCGCGTATGCGAGAAACCGTTCGAATCGGAAGACGCTCGCGTGCGCGATCACTGTCATCTAACCGGACGGTATAGAGGCCCGGCGCATTCGAATTGTAATTTAAATTATAAGGAGACTTACGTAATTCCAATATTCTTTCACAATTTATCGGGTTACGATGCGCATTTCATTATTAAAGATGTGGCTAATGCTTTTCCCGGCAGCGTCGAGTTATTGCCGCTAACGAAGGAAATGTATATCTCTTTCACGAAGAACATTGAGAATGCGTCAAACGAGGGATGCTTTGGGAAACGCCTGAAATTGCGCTTCGTGGATTCTTTCAAATTTTTAAGCGCGAGTCTCGACAAATTGGCGTCGTATCTTGACAAGAGCGAGCTGAAGATCGCGCGTTCGGAATTTTCCGATCTTGACGACGCCGATTTCGAGCTTCTCGCGCGAAAAGGTGTGTTTCCTTATGAGTACATCGACGACGTCGATAAATTACTGGAGACTCGTCTACCACCGCGCGAGGCTTTCCATAGTTCGCTAACCGGTAACGCGATATCCGAGAGCGATTATGCGCGAGCGATAAGAGTCTGGGAGCGATTTCGCGTCGAAACGTTGGGCGACTATAGCGATTTGTATTTAAAAACCGACGTTCTTTTATTAGCCGATGTCTTCGAAAATTTTCGCGACGCGTGTATGAGAAGTTATAATTTAGATCCCGCATACTATTACACGTTACCTGGATATACGTGGGACGCTATGTTAAAGCACACGAATATTCGATTCGAGTTATTAACCGATATCGATATGGTGATGTTCGTGGAACGCGGGATACGCGGCGGGCTAAGTCAATGCTCCAATAGATACGCGCGCGCTAATAACAAGTATTTGCAGACTTACGATCCTTCGGAACCGTCTTCTTATCTCATGTATTTCGATATAAATAATTTATACGGATGGGCGATGTGTCAATCTTTACCTTACGAAGATTTTCGATGGGTCGACGATGTCACGAGTATCAACTTAATGTCTGTGAGACCGAACTCGCCTATCGGTTACATTCTAGAGGTCGACCTTGCATATCCGCCCAACCTTCACGATTCTCACGCGGACTTGCCATTCTGCCCGACGCGCGATAAGCCGCCCGGAAAGCGTGACGAGAAGCTTCTCGCCACGCTGCGCGATAAGAGTCGTTACGTAATATATTATCGCAATTTGCAGCAATGCATTCGGCACGGATTACGCGTTACGAGGATACACAGAATATTACAATTCGCGCAATCTCCATGGCTGCGCGGATATATCGAATTAAACACGCGACTACGAATTAACGCGAAAAACGATTTTGAGAAAAATCTTTACAAATTGATGAATAACGCCGTGTTCGGTAAGACTATGGAGAATGTGCGCAATCAATCGGATGTCCGGCTGGTGACTCGATGGGACGGGCGATACGGCGCGGAGGCGATGATCGCGAAGCCGAACTTTCATAGCAGAAGCGTCTTCTCGGAGAATCTCGTAGCCGTGGAATTGCGCAAACTTGAGATTAAGTTTAACAAACCGGTTTACGTGGGTATGTGTATTCTCGATGTGTCTAAGATTCGTTTATACGAATTTCATTAGGAGTATATGCTATCGTTATATCGAGATAAATGTAAAATAATGTATACCGACACGGATAGCCTCATTTATCGCATCGAGTGCGAGGATGTGTATGAAGATATGAAGCGCGACATTGATAGATTTGATACGAGCGATTACGCGGTGGACAACGCGTATGGTATGCCTCTAGCTAATAAGAAAATACCTGGTGTTATGAAGGACGAGAATGCCGGCGCGATTATGACGGAATTTGTCGGGCTTAGAGCGAAGATGTACGCGCTACGAGTCGAAGGTAGAGACGATACGAAAAAAATTAAGGGTGTTAAGAGCGGCGTCGTCGCGAGAACGATAACGTTCGAAGATTACGCGCGCTGTCTTCGAGAAAGAATCGAGATGAGGCGCGAACAATCTTGCATAAGATCTAAGTTACACGAGGTGTATACGGTGTCGGAATTGAAAGTTGCGCTTAGCCCGCATGATGATAAACGATACATCGTATCAGGAACTACGGATACTTTACCGTGGGGGCATTATAAAATACCGCGATAAGGAGCGAGGGAAACGTTATATATCGAGAATGTAATAAATAATATTTGCGTTTAATATAGTTTATTTTAATATAGTTTATTTTAATATTTGCGTTTAATATAGTTTATTTTAATATAGGTTATTTTAATATAGTTTATTTTAATATAGTTTATTGTAATAAAATACAATAAGTTGAAAGTTTGAACATTTTAAGAAGCATCTCCGGGAGCGTCGTAAATAGAATGGCGAACGCGCGTCTCGCGAAATTACAAAACGCTCGAGAAAAAACGCGATCTCGCGAGTTCGATCCTCGCGTTCGTTTATAAATATTCTCACGATTTTCGCGAGGCATGCGCTCGTTATTCTCTTATATCGCGCTCTCGGAGATGCTTCTTAAAATGTTCAAACTTTCAACTTATTGTTAATATAAATGTAACACAGTTTAGTGTTAGCATAAACACAGTTTATTTTATAAATAATAAAGACTATTTTATAAATAATATATAATTAATAAAATATTCCGAGAGAGAAAATAGTAAAAATGGGATACGCGAAGGTATGAAATATTCGCGAAGAGACGCGCGAATTTTTTCAAGGATTTTTACATCGTAAAAATTGTAGTAGTTTCCTACCTGTTTTATTTCTAATAAATCTCGAGCTAGTTTTAACAAGTTGCTCCAACCAAAGATTTATAGAGAGCAAATAAATCTTGATGAGAGCAACTTGCCAAATCTGCATCGAGATTTATTAGAAATAAAACAGATTGGAAACTTCTACAATCTATTTATTATGTTTTCGGAAGCATTATATATATCGAGTAACGCGAAAAAGGTTAATGCGAGATACGAGGTCCGCGTAATGGTGTGATAAAAGCATTTATATAGAGCGTGAGAAAGAGTCCGTATAAAGCGCGAAAGAGAAAACGCAGGACGCGGCGGCCGCGTAGCGGCGCGAGAAAGAATCCGTATGGAGCGCGAGAGAGAACCCGTATGGAACGCGATAATTTCGTGATATTATAATTTTTATTTTTCTAACGAATAATTTTATTTAATATATGTAGTTGTGTTTAATATATGTAATTGTATTTAATATATATAGTTTTATTTAATAAAAATACATTTTTATCGTAATACAGCCGTTTTATTTATCCAAGAATTGTGCGACTCGTCCATTCCCAGCCATTTCACGTAAACTTCGTTGCCTCTTCGGCGCAGCACCTTTTCCACGAGATACACGTTGGGATCGTTGACGCGCAGCAACTCGTGCTCGTAAAATCCTCCGGCGATCGGTTCGCCGCGCGAATCCTTCAGCAGATATGTTACGGGATTAGTTCGTTGTATCTTGGCTATTCGAAAAATTTCGGTGGTCCAGTTAGGTGTGAAGCCTTTCTCGAAGATCGTCTTAAACTTGCTGACGCGTACTGGATCAGCTACTTTGAATTTAGCCGGAGTCGCGATTTTTATATTGCTGTATACTGTATTTAAAAGTTTATCGGCGATCGCTGGAGTCACGTCGACGGGTCTCATACCTATAGTGCGATGTTTTCGCGCGTTATATTCCTCGACGAGTCGAGGTAATTCGTCTATCCATTTATACGTTCCGCTTAGCGTGAAATATTTCCACATAGAATTTTTGAGTGTGCGATTAAATCGTTCGACGATCGACGCTTTCATCACCGAGTACGTCGAGTAATGATTCACTTCGCGCTTTTCCACGAATTTTCTCACTTCAGCGTTATAGAATTCTTTTCCTTTGTCGGTCTGCAGATTTTTCGGGCACCGCTTAGAGTCTCGCACTATCTTAGATAACGCTCGTGTAACCTCGTTCGCGCTCTTGCTTTTAAGCGGTATAGCCCAAGCGTATTTGCTTAATGCGTCGATAACGGTGAGTATGTAGTTGTGGCCTTTGTTAAGTCTCGCGTAAGGACGCATCTCGACCACATCCGCCTGCCATAAGTCGTCGTACCCGCGTATCGCGACGCGACGACGCGGAAAGTTTCTTCTCGCGGGCGCGTGCAATTCCTCGACTAGTTTTCGTTTTTCGGCGCTCATAATTCTTTTCTCTTTCTCTCAAGGATAACGTTGGGTGGGATCTCTCTCTCGAGCGGCTCGCCGCTCCGAGTGTCGCCGCTGGTCTCGCGAATCTTCGCTAGTTTCGTCACTCTCCCCGATAGCTCGTCCGCGTCTCTCTTCAATCGCGATGTTGAATTTTCTAATTCTCGTATTTTCACCGCAGAATCAGCCGTAGAATTAGCGGCGACGCGTGATTTTTGGGTTAGTTCCTGTATTATTTTCCCCTGATTGAACAGTATTTTACGATCGCTCGCGCTTTTCGTCGAAGATTCCGCAGCGTTGAGCGATATTGTTTTTTTTGCGACATCGATTTGATCGCTTAAACCATTAATTCGTTTATCTAAGGTATCGATTCGTTTACCTAGAGCATTAGCGTTAGATTCTGTTCTCGAAACGGAATTTTCCACAGCGTCTATCCGTTTACTCAAAATGTCATCGCGCGCTTCGATCTTGGAAACAAAATTCTCCGCGGCGTCTATTCGTTTACCCAGAGCGTTATCGAGCTGGGTGAGTCTCGTGAATAGTAGAATGACGCCTTTCCCTGCTTCGTCCGCGTCTTTTCTCAATTGCGACGTAATTCCTTCAACGTAGCTTTTGCTCGTCGCGTCGGCGTCCTCCTCCGGCTTAGCCAGACGCTTTATCTTGCGCTCTCTCGCGTCGTATTCGACGGAAGAGCTTAGACACAGCGCGTTATCGCGCACGTAATTTCGCAGAGATTCGATAGCCGGACGTAGTCTTCCGGTTCTCGCGTCATAGCCACGGTTTTTTAAAGGCGTGCTGAATTTGCTCACGGACATCGCGAATTCCACGCACGACTGCGGCGACCGTCGATGCGACGGTTCGATTTATACTATCGCTCCCGTTTCGCGAAGCTCCTCGATTATCGATAGAATCTCGTTTTCATGAGCGTTGTTGCCAGCTCGACGCGAAGCGTCCAGCAATCGCAGACGATCCACTAATTCGTTTGGATCGTCCCAATGAATGTAATCGATTCTATCGTTCGTGACTCGCATGGTTGACGGTACGCGACCCGCGTCCATCTTTTTTGCGCTGCTGTCGTGAATAAGTGGAGCGATAACGAACTTGTATTTGTATCCTTTATTTCCTAAAACAGATTTTTAGGGTCATGGTCGCGTTTATGAGCGTTCGTTGTCAACAATATACTCTTGTATGTTAATTTATCCTTTTCAGTATATGTGAGACTATCAGGATTTTTCATGAAGATTAATTCGTATAAACCAGGGGTACCGATGTATTTAATTTCGTCTATAAGTATGGAGTCATCCGCGTCTATATTGAATCGCCTATTGCCAAGCATCGCGCCTTTCGCGCTCATGTACACTCCATAAACGTGATCGATCTCATTTGGCGCTTCTCCGCCGAGAAGAGTCCCCAAGTATTTTCGTCCCAACGGTCCTAGCCGGCCGTGCGGCATTTCGTAATCTTGAGAAATTCGCGAGGTTCGCTTAACAGGTGTTTTAAACGCTGAGGATGACTCAAGATTCTCAGGTTCGAACGTTTCCTCTTCAGTTTCGTCCCGCGCGAATGGATCTCTCTCGATAGGATACACGTTTGACGGAGTAGAAACGACATCTAATCGTCGTCGCGCTCGTATTTGTTTCACTTTAGGTTTTTTCCAAGCGGGGGTCAACTCTTCCTCCTTCCATTTTTCCTCATTCCATTTTTCCTCAACGCTCGTCGTTACGGGCGAAGCGTCGATCGCGTCTCGCTTTATCATTTCGCGTTTAATCTCGTCTCGCTCGATCTCGTCTCGCTCGGCGCGCTCGGCGATGCGCCGCAGCGGGTCGACGATTGGCTTAAAACGGCTCTCCATCGCGATTTCGTTCTCCATTTTGCCGGTCTTTAACGCTCTGTGTTTTTTACGAATCGATGCGCGCGTCTTAGCGAGCTCTTTCACCGTCTTCTCTCGTTCACCGATATCCATCGCAGCCATCGTGATTAATAAATCGGTCCTTCTCGCTCGCGGGAGGCAGAGCGATCGATGCGTTCGACGTATTCGCGACGACTGATCGCTCTATGGTACGGCGAAATCGTTAAACCCTCGCCTATATCTGCCGGCGCTAAGCGCGCTATCTTTATCAATCACTAGGAAACCATATCTATATCGCCAACACGCGCGGCATAGCGCGTGAAAATTCTCATACGACATATCCGTGTTCACGTGATCATTGTATGCGTGACGCAAATTAGTGCCATCTTGCTTAAAAAGAATCAACAGATTTGCGTTATCTCGAATCAAATGCTTTGGTATTTTAGCGTACGTTTGGCACAGATAGAAGCAATCGATATTCGAGTGTCGACCCATAGCGAAGTACTCTCTAATAGTATTCTGTTTGTCGCACGCTACGTCGTCGAATACGAATATAGAATTCGGGAGCGCTTCGCTAGGCGAAATAACGTCAGAGTTATTAGAAAATGTGAAATAACCTATATCTTCCATCGGTGCCAATAAATTCTCTAAATACTGATATTTAGGCTGCTGCAATGACTTCGAGTAAACGTAAACGTTCTCGAAACGTACACCGTGCGGGCTCTCCAACAAACTTATCAGCGCGTTCGTTTTACCACAATTAGAGGGCCCGCAAATGAGGCAGCGAATAGCGCTCGGCAATAGACGAATGTGTCTGCGCGCTTCCTCGGACGGTCGCGCCCTACTATCGAGATTCGTCACCCTTATCGCGATCGGCTGCCGCACGAAGCGCATTCCTCTCGCCGCGCGCGTGCGCGGTACACTCGCGCGAGGCAGGGCGAGATCTCTCTATTTATATACGAATAGATCGCCGTCGATCGCGCAGTAGCGAATCGCGCGCGGTGAATCGAGATGTTTATTTTATTAATAGACGGTGACGATATTCTCGATTTCACCACCGATCAATTGCGGTTTATCCCGAAAGTAATTTTACTAAAACATTTCGGCCGCTATGTGGAACGATTGTGGGAGAAACTGCCCGAACATATAAGATTGGATCCGGAGGTGCGGCGCTACCGTCGATGCCTGGAGCATTACAATCGTCCCTGGCAACGAACGCATATCGACGGCCCGGCGCCGCTCGTTAAAGATTGCTGCGAATGCAATTCGCGAAGCAGCGGTACGGTGTAATCGGTGATATCAGTGGCGCAGGCTTATTGAATAGAGCGATAAACGCGCTCCCCTTCGAATTACATATACCCGGATATCAATTTTGTGGGCCAGGTACTCGTCTCGCGAAACGATTAGCGCGAGGCGATCAAGGCATCAATCCTCTGGACGCGGCCTGCCGCGAGCACGATATAGCGTACTCGCGGAGCGGCGAGCTCGCCGATCGACACACCGCTGACCGCGCGCTCGCTGAGAGAGCGCGCGAGCGCGTCGCGGCTAAAGACTTGACTCTCGGCGAGAAAGCCGCCGCGACGGCTGTATGGATAGCTATGAAATCGAAAACAAAACTTGGAATGGGCGCGACGAGAATCAAGAGAAAGAAGAGCAAAAGGAGGACGACCGCTACGAGGAAAAGAACGCTTCCGATAGCGAAACGCGGCGGCTTCTTGCCCCTGCTGCCGTTATTGGGAGCTCTCGGTTCTTTGGCTGGAGGAGCGGCGGGAATCGCGAAAGCGGTGCACGATCGCAAAGCGGCGCGACGACAGTTGGAGGAATTGCAGCGTCACGATCGCGCAATGGAGGGCCGTGGTTTATACCTCGCACCGTACAAGCGCGGAAGTGGCGCGTCCACGACGAGAAGAAGAGGAAGAGCTAAAAAAAAACTTCGCGTAAACAGACGCTAGGAATTCTCCCATCCGTCGGAGCAACGACGAACGAACATTTAAATCGCGCGGCGATACTCTCGCGCGTGCCTCACTTTAGAGGCGTGTTTATGCGCGACGCGCTTCCATCGCGGGCGCGCCGCGATGAGAGCGGCATCGTGAATTTAGACGACGCATCCGGCCCGGGTACTCATTGGGTGGCATATGCGAAAAAAGGGGGCGACGCGATCTATTACGACGGTTTCGGCAATCTTCGTCCTCCGCGCGAACTCGCGCGTTATCTCGGGCGCGATGCTAATATTCGATACAATCGTCGCTCCGAGCAAACGCGCGATCAGAATATCTGTGGACAATTGAGTCTTCGATTTCTCCGGGGGGTCGATTGGAGGAATCGCGCGCTATAATATCGACCGTCGCTCGTTGATGGAACGCAGTTCGATTACTCTCGTCAATCATGTCGCTAACTCTTATTCTTTCCGGACGAAGCAGCATTCTCGCTGCGAGTTACTTTCCGCCTCTAGATTTAAACGACGATGATTACGAGTTAGGTTTAACAAATTTCGAGACTTATAACACGATACCGAATGTAAATTCCACGAATAATAAATTTTACTTCGACGACAACGACGAAGTTATCGCGATTCCAGTGGGATCTTACGAGTTAAGCGCTATCAGCGCGTATCTAAGAGCCGCGATTCATCGCAAACGACGAGTGAGAGAGGAGAGACGAGAGCGCGAAAACGAGGAATTGGAAACGAGCGATGACGATTATATATACAGTGTCGACGACGACTATTTCGAAGACGATGACAACGGTGATAAGAGTGAAAATTCTATAACGCTTCGCGGTAATGATAACACTATGAGAAGCGAGATTAAGTGCGCGTATCGAGTAAATTTCACAAAACCTGATAACATCGGTTCGCTACTGGGTTTCTCGTCTCGCGTGTTACAATCGAATAAATGGTATGCGTCTGATAAGCCGATAAATATTATGGCTATTAATCTCATTAGAGTAGAGTGTAATGTCACGACAGGAGCGTATCACAATGACAAATCCGCGCATACTATACACGAGTTCGCGCCTAATGTTCCACCCGGATATAAAGTGTCGGAGATCCCAGCGCAGATCATTTACCTCCCAATCATCGCGCGGACCATTACTGATATAAATGTGCGTGTCGTGGATCAGAACGGAAGATTAATCGATTTTCGCGGCGAAGAGATCACAGTTCGTCTGCACGTGCGGCGAAGACGATAGAGAGGTGCGCGATGCTCGTAGTGAACGGATCGAATGCGAGAAACGCGCCCATCGTCGCTATCGCGTCGCCCCTAGACGCGAAAAAGAAAAAGGGAGGAAGGTTAACCACCGCTAACGCGGCTTTCCTGCGCTCTTTGGGTTTCGTCGTACCAAGAACCGTTGCTCCGTAAAAGTGAAATGTGCGACATTCTAAGCATCGGCGGGGAGCCGATCTTCGACGATCGTATCGTCAAGATTGAAACTCACACATACAATCCTTACGCTAATACTACGTTTGGGAATAGCGACGAGATACGAATTCCTATACAACAGCAAGATCTGTACACATTACCATGTGATAGTTTTCTCTACATAGAAGGTAGACTCGAGTCTAAAGAGTCGCCGAGTGCGCAAGAGGGAACTGCGTCGGTGACGAGGCTAGTGAACAATTGCGCGGCGTTTATGTTCGAGGAGATTCGCTACGAACTCGACGGTGTGGAAATCGATCGAAGCAGAAATGTTGGGATAACTAGCACGATTAAGAATTACGCGTCGCTATCAGTCGAAAAAAGCAAGATATTAAAGAACGCCGGATGGGATTTATCAGCGGCAACTCATTCGTCGATCAACGATTTCAACTTTTGCGTACCTCTCAGCGTGTTATTAGGTTTTTGTGAAGATTACAAGCGTGTCGTGATCAACGCGCGACACGAACTTATTCTAATACGAGCGCGTAATGATAACAATTGTATCATATCGCGCGAAACGCAAGAGCCTAAAATCGTTTTATTAAAGATACAGTGGCGAATGCCACATATAGTGTTAAACGATATTAATAAATTAAGGTTATTGCGCACATTGGATAGCGGACGATATCTGAGCGTCGCTTTTCGCTCGTGGGATCTCTACGAGTTTCCGCTTCTACAGAGCACGACTAAACATTCGTGGGCTGTCAAAGCGGCGATGCAACTCGAAAAACCGCGATACGTTATCTTCGCGCTACAATCTGGAAAGAAGAACGTTCTATCCGAGGAACCTTCCCTATTCGACGATTGCAAACTAACTAATGTCAAATTGTATCTTAATTCCGATTTCTATCCTTACGGCGATATGAATTTAGATTTCGATAAGCGCAAAGTCGCAGTGCTATACGATATGTACTCAAAATTTCGAAGAACGTATTACGGATGCGACAATGACGAAGCGCTCTTAAATCTGAATAAATTTTAGTCTATGGCCCGCTCGTAGTCATCGATTGTTCGCGACAAAACGAATCGATTAAAAGCGCCACCGTGGACGTTCGCATAGAGTTCGATTGCAAGGAGAATATTCCCTCTAATACCACAGCTTACTGTCTTATCATTCACGATCGAGTGGTGGAGTACAATCCGCTCACCAACGTTGTGCGCAGAATCGTATAAGCGCGATGATATTCAAATATGAAGAGAGAATAATAGAGGCGCACACTTCGAGTTCCGCTAATAACGGCGATGGACGCGCCGATCTTCGTCGATCTTCAAGGTTTCGTAGTTAATGAGAAATTCGTCGCGAAAGAAGTAGCCGTGTTAAGAAATGGCGCGGAATTGACGCATCACATCTTTCGCCCACCGATGTCTTGGGATTTGCTAACGAGAGCGGAAAAATCTCGAGCGTGTTGGTTGACATCTAATCATCATCAATTAAAGTGGAATGACGGACACGTGAATTACGGGTCGATGAAAAGACTCATTCGGGACGCCGTATGTCGAGAATCTAGCCCCGATTCAGCGATAAGAATCTACGTTAAAGGTCACGAGAAGAAAAAATGGCTAATCGAGATCTTAGGAAACGTTGCCGACGATCGCGACGTTGCCGTCTCCGTCGAGACTATCGACGCTGATTACGAGGATATCAATCGTTTGGAAACTCTAAACGCTTCGCGAGCCTTTCGCTGTGGATATCACGCGAAGAATTGCGCGTTAGAGAACGCTTGTAAATTGCACGATTGGTGGTTCGAACGACGCGATCATTTGCGTAATATGTGCGATTGATTCTATATTATAATATTTTATATCTTCTCGTTTGTATTATAAATTATATCGAATTATTGTATATTATGCATCATCATATATTATATAACATATCGAGTCATTTATTTAATCTATAAATTTAATTATATTTTAAGCTTTATATAATGTATCGAATCTATTATCAATTATATAATCTACAATTTAATTATATATAATGTACCGAGTGAATTATATAATCTATAAATTTAATCATTTATTTTAAGCTTTAATTAATGTATTCGTCATACTGTCGCAAAATACACGCTATACTAATGAACCGCGTTTTTCTTTTATCGCGGTCGCGTATCCTTTCCCACGATAATAGCTCGCGCATCTCCTATTTTATACAGATGTCCGTCAGAAAAGTGTTCGATTATCCGATTAGTGTTATTATAATAAAATTAAAATAAAATAGATTTATATTATAAAATAAATTTAAATTTATATATATAACGAATACTATTTTTATCGCGAGCGCATACCCTTCCGCGATAAGAGAGCGCCAACGCTTACTACGAAAGAAAGATAGCGCGAGAGCGAGAGGATATCGAAGAAGGAAAGAGAAGCGAAAAGAATCAACGCTTCGTTTAATATATAGTATTTATTCATAAAGAATCACATTTATCATAAAGAATCACATTTTACAAATGTGTAATACACGAAATATATAAGTATAAAAAATCAAATTTTATTAACGCGTGAAGTTACAGCTCGAAGAACGGTTGTGATTCGGGCTCGTAACCCTCTAATTGTACATTCGCTGGCGATTCATTCTCGTCGCCCGTCGACGGTTCGGCCTCGTCCTCCATCGGCTGCGATTCGGGCTCCTCGTCGATTAATTGCGATTCAGGATTCTCGTCGATCGGTCGCGATTCAGACTCTTCGTCGATTGGCCGCGATTCGGGCTCCTCGCTGATTGGCTGTGATTCGGGCTCCTCGCTGATTGGCCGCGATTCGGGCTCTTCGTCGATCGGTGACGCGATAACTCGCCTATTCTCGTGTTCGTGAAGCTTGTCGATTAATTCAGGGATGGCGAAGTCGCGATCGCGAAACTCAAATTGCTCGGGGGCTAGCGCGACGTCGCGTCGGCGAGCGTCGCGCAACGCGCTGTGAACATTTTGCGCCTGCGCGAGCATAGTCCTCGTCTTCGTAAATAAATCATAGAGCGATTCTCGAGCCGTTCTTATACAATCTTCTATCTGTTGTCTAAAGTAAAAAGTAGAAGGATTATTACAAATTATAATTTATTATAAAAAGTATTATAAAAATTTTAATCGAATACTTACATTGAACGCGCGATATCGATGTCTCCATCCAGCTGAAAGTTCAGTCTGAGCAAATCCGGACTGTTCTCGATAATGCCTCGCGCCTCCTCGCTCAAATCCGAGGCGAGATCTCCCAAAACGTAAGCCTTTATTGCAATTAAATCGCCGTTCACATTAATATAATCGGCCGCGTTAATTATCTGCTCGATTCGTTCCATATCGAGTAGTTCGCGACTGATTTTAATTCTCGTTATTTCACACCTCGCCACTTTGCTCTTATACCGTTTCGCGCTTCGTCGACTAGTCACTTTACTATTTCGCGAGCGAGAATACTTTGACGCTTCTCGAAACGATCTCGCGTTTATAAAGATCGACGCGCGGATGCCGCGGTGCGAGCGGAGATAACAAGTAATAAAATAGATTATAGAGAAAAATATATAACAAAAATAATGTGATAAGAGGGACTCGAGCGCCCGCTAATAACGCGCATCCCGGATACGCGATGAATGTTTATCGTCGCCGCAAAGAGTACGTTTCTCTAATCACTCGTCAAGTGTTCTTCTTAGAAGATAAACGAATAATAAAAATAGAAATGATAAAAATAGAAATAATAAAAAAGTAAAACCGCGAGAGGAACTCGAGCGTCAGCTAGATAACGCGCGTCCCAGTTCGCTCACCGTCGATAGATCGCGTCCCTCTAATCGGGGCGAACTGCGACTCTTTTTCGAACGAATCGCATTTCCTCTTCCCCCACCCGCGCCGAATTCGTCAACGATAAAAATAGGCATCTCGCCGAACGAGCGAATCAATCGCGCCCGGCGTCTCTCGATAGTTTCCCGCGTCTTTCCCCGCTCCGCGCGATGACTAACGCGAAGACGGTTCTTCTCGTCTTAGCGACGACGCTCGTCGTCGCGACGGCCGCCGCGCCCGTTAATTCGGAAAAGGCCGAGGCGCTTCGCTTCCTGCGCGCGTACGGTTTTCTAAAGGACAACGAAGAATCGTTATCATCCGATAACGCGACATCTCTGCGTCGCGCTTTGTCGCTGTTTCAAGAATATTATCAATTATCAGGAAACGGCGAGTTAGACGCAGTTACGCTTAGCCTTATGCGCAAATCGCGATGCGGTCTCGCGGATATTCCCGATCGCGCGTATAGCCCGATCGCGCGAAAATGGCCGAAAACGCGCCTCACGTGGAATTTTCAGGTAGCTAGCGAGGAACTCTCGCGAACGGCCGAAGCGGCGTTCGCGTTATGGGCGGTGAATTCGTCGCTAACCTTCGCGCGCGACCCGCTGCGACCCGATATATTGATATCGTATCGAACGGGCGCGCACACTTACGCGAATCGCAGGAATATAGGCATTTGTCCGGCGACCTTCGACGGTCCCGGGGGAGCCCTAGCTCACGCGTTCTTTCCCTCTGGAATGACCGATTTCGCGTCAGAGGTACACGTTGACGATTCAGAACCGTGGCATGTGTATCTAAATAAAAATCCTCCCAACACGCATCATTTGTTGCAAACGCTGACGCATGAGATTGGCCACGCTTTGGGTCTACAACACAGCATGCGCAACGACTCGATAATGTTTCCATATATACCCGATATCGAGAATCAATTTCCGGTTAAGTTGAGCATAGAGGATATTCTGGCTATACAGAATCTGTACGGGTCTCACGATGACGGAAACTATCCAACGGCGACTCCCGCGACTACCGCGGCGCCCGCTACGACTAGTGTCTCGCCAATTGACCCCGCGCGCGCGGATCTCTGCGCTTTTACGGCGCGTGGACGCCGCGCTGATAATGAATCACCGATTATATATAGCTAATCGCCGTAATGTGTGGTCAATCGATATAATCGAGAAACGCTACGGTAGGCCCATGACGCTCACGGATTACGCGGCGTTTCTCCCAACGAATTTCACGCGCCTATCCGCCGCGTATCGAAGACCCTCGGGCGATCTCGCGCTATTCGCGGACGATTCGATCTACCTCGAGGAATATCCTAGCCTTAAGCTAAAACCGGGTTGGCCAAGATATCTCCACGATATCGGACTTCCTCGAAATGTTAAGATTAACGCTGCGATAAACACGCACACGGGACGAACCTACGCGATCTACGACGACGATAAGGTAGCGGAGATTGACGAGTGCCGCATGATAGTTATTAGACACGCTCCATTAAAAGATATATTTCCCGGAATACCGCCCGCGATAACGTCAGCCTTTCGATATATCGATGGCAATCTATATTTTTTCGCCAAACGTCAATTTTACGCCTTTAACGAATTTACGAATATCGTAACTTCGGCGGGTCCTTTCAATCTACACGCGCTCGGTATCGAGTGTCCTACGGATGGGTGCTAAGGCAATTGCGCGATCTCCTAAGTCGCGTTTATCGTCTTAGCGACGCGACC
>WHNR01000203.1:0-82897 GCA_009859135.1 Formica selysi
AACTTTAGTTCGTTGGCAAGTATCGCAACGACGGGTATAATTCGCGACTTTCCCTAAACATACGCGGCCAATAATATGCTGTTCGCGACGCGCTGATACGTTTTTCTCGGTGCCTAAATGACCTGCCTGAGGGGTATCATGGCTCGCTCGAATGACGTCAAGACGCAAATTTTTCGGAAGCACACGCTTCCATTGCTCCAATCGTCTACTATCTGTGATATAACCGGGTTCGGTTTCCGGAAATACAGCTGATCGTTCTCGATTCTCCATCCGGATATTTTCGTGGCTCCGTTTCGACATTTCGCACGCGTGTATCGTACCATTCGTCGCCCGTAATCGCGACGGCACACAATTCTCGGCGGACTCATAAATTCGCGATAACGCATCGGGAACATGGTGTAGCGCTCCTTTGCGGTGTTCAATTACGTAATCGTATTCTAATAACTCGAGAGCCCATCTCGCTAACCGACCTGTCGGATTTTTTACATTGTGCAACCATCTCAAACAGCTATGGTCGGTAATGACTCGAAACTTATAGCCTTCTAAATAGGGTCTGAATTTTCGAATCGCCCACACGACCGCTAAACATTCCTGTTCGGTCGTAGAATATTTCTTTTCCGCCTCCGATAATGCGCGGCTTGCAAATGCGATAACGTGTTCAACGCCTTCCGATTCTTGAGTTAATACGGCGCCTAAACCGACCGAACTCGCGTCTGTTTGAAGGACGAACGGTAACTCGAATTTTGGACACGAATAACGTAGGTGGTGAGGTAATGCACGATTTTACCGGCCTCAAATGCCAATTTTTGGTCATCCCCCCACTCCAAGAGTAGTTCTTCCGGAGGAGACGCGTTAACGGTTCTAATTTCGTTGCACATTGCGGTATGAATCTCCTGTACCACGACGCCATGCCGATAAATGTCGAAGTTGCTTAATATTCTTCGGCGGCGGGTACTCGACAATCGGCTCGGTTTATCGGGATCGACCTTCAACCCCTCCTGTTGAACTAAAAATCCGAGGTATTTAACTTGAGAGCGACAAAACTTACTCTTTTCGGGATTAATAGTTAGACCGGCTTCTTTATTCTATCTAACACGCGCTTCAACCAAACGAGATGTTCTTCAAACGTCCGAGTCACGATAACAATATCGTCTAAATAAGCAAAGGCATGCGGTTCCATTTCGGGTCCTATCAAGCGGTCAAGCAAACGTTGAAAAGTTGCCGGGGCTCCCGTGAGACCAAACGGCATTCTCGTGAAATGAAATAACCCTTTGCCCGGTACCGTAAACGCGGTTAGCTCGCGACTATTATGTTCTAACGGAACTTGGAAGTAGGCTTGACTGAGATCGATAGTCGAAATGTATCGGGCGGCTCGCAATTTATCTAGGATCGCGTTCATGTAAGGCAATGGATACGCGTCCTTTTTCGACACCACTATTCAATCTTTCGAAAGTCGAGACAAAAACGATACATGCCATTCGATTTCTTAACCATCACGACCGGGCTAGACCATTCGCTTTTCGACGGCTCTATTATTCCCGCTCCTAACATTTTGTCTACTTCCGCGTAAATTGCTTCTTGAATTTTCGGCGATACCGGGTAGTAACGCTGTTTAATGGGCGCGTGATTTCCGACATCTATCCGGTGTTGCGTTAAATTCGTCACGCCGGGCTTGTTCGGATCTCCCACGATTTCCGATTCGAGAAAATTTTTCAACCGACGCTCTTCCGTAGCCGATATCTCCACTAATCCGCAACAGATAGACGAATTTCTACACGAGTTACAAGTTCGCGGTCGTCCGGACTTATTCGCGATTTTTGGCAAATGCGTTCGGTTATCCGCCGTAGGCGGCCGATTCGCCCCCAGCAAGATTCCCTCCCTCTTCACGGCGGCTCTTCTTGTCGGCGCGCCCTCGCTTTCCGAGGCGTTTACGCGGAGCGACGGATCCCCCCGTCCCGCATCGAACTCGTATTCCATAGTCGGGTTTTCCGAAAAATACCACCTCTTTGTCGCGAAATTTACACCAATTCCAAATACCGACAGGAAATCTACTCCAATTATACACGGTAACGCCAATGTTGGTAACGCATAGACTTTTAATGATTTTACTCGATGACGGAACGTAACGGGAATTTCGATATCCCCCTTTATTCGTGTGGTTTGACCCGTAGCCGTTGTTACGCGTCTGCCGTCCGAACTTCTAAACCGTAACTCTAATTCTTTCACCAATTCGACCGTCGATGGTCCGAGAAACGTACGACTCGATCCTGAATCCAATAACGCAAGGACTTCCTTCCCTAATATTCCGACACGTAAAAACAATAACGACGATTCATCACGACAACCAAACGCACTATACGAAAATTCACACTTATTTGACACGGCACGAATAGGCGGTTTGTTTAAAATAGGAGTCGGGTTTCCCCCGCGAATCGACTCCTCTACCCGTTTCCCGTACAGTCGGGGCACGTACGTAATGTTACTTCGGCGCGACCGCAATGATAACAATGTTTTCGCGGCGCGGCCTCACAATCTCGCGAGAGATGACCGATGCCATCACAATTCCAACATTTTGCTGTAGAGACGCGCGACGGTCGTGTTCCCGTCGGCGTGGATCTTGTCGATGACGAACTCGAAGCCGTAGATCCCGTTTCCGACGTCGAAATGTTCGCGGCGCGGTCCCTTCGTCGCTTTTCCTTTCGCGATCCGGCCCCCGAATCCGTGGAGCTAGCGGAGGTATTCAGCGCGGCGATTGTATCTTGCCGATTCGCGTGACGATTAGCATTTCGCGGAGATCGATACGCTAAATCGGGAAATAATGATTTTTCGGGTGTCGGCGGCGCTCGATAGCGGTGCGCTAATTGATGGCTGCCTTCCACGCGAGTCGCGACGTCCTCCAACGCGTCGAGATCTTCCACCTCGTCCCGGCGCATGGCGATTTGCAAACGCGGCAACAAATTGCGGAACGCGTAGCTAACTGGTTCGGCATCGCTCCAGGGTGGTGCCAACCGATCGAACATCGCCCGTAGACATGTGATATAATCCGCCACGGATTCTTGTTCCCCTGGGTTCGCCTTATTATTTCGTCGCGAAGAGCGAACTGGAAATCAGGGTCACCGAAGCGTGTACGCCACGCGGATTTAAAAGTCGCCCACGTAGTTAATCGATTGCGTTTCCCGCGGAACCAATGTAGCGCGATACCGGACAAAAGAATGGCAAACAGCGGAGAATGTCCTCATCCGCGACCGGCACTAAATCGCGACCTTCCTCAATTCGCATCAAAAACGTCTCGGCATCTTCCCCTCGAGTTCCCGAAAATTTTAAATTCCATTTCCGCATGACACTATACGCGGTCATCGCGGAATTTCTGGTGTACCGCGCGACGATTGGTGTCCGGCCGAACGCGGAGTACGGGGAGATTGCGACGGTTCCCGCGCCCCTCGATCCGCCATGGGGCTATCCGGACGAACCGGCTCCTCCGGAGGGAGCTCCAGATGGTCGTGATCCGACATTTCGTCTTCTCCTTCCGCGAAAGATAATCGAATTCCGGTACGGTCGCCCCGCACGCGACGCAATAATCGAGCGGTTAAAATCGAATAACTTCCTTCGGTTGGAAGTCTTCGCCTATTTAATTCGTCGATAAGTTGTTCGTGATTTAATACGAAAACCCACTCGTCCTCGGGATCTACACGAATCATACGGTCTTCTCGACTTTCCTATTCCAAACGTAAACACACGCGACCGTTACACGACGAAAATAACACAGCGAATACCCCAAAAGAACAAAAACGATATCTCGAACAAAGAAACAATAATAATACACGAAAATATGAGAGCCTTGTTTTCGAACCTCTCACAACGGTTAATTTCGAATTTAGATTCGCGACGAAATATAATAATCTTTCCCCAATAAATATTCATGTTACTTTCGTAGACCGAACATATAAAATACGAACGATGAAATACCTTTCACGATCGAGAATTTCTTTTAGCGACGTTGGTTTTGTCGCGGATCTCTAATACGCAGAAAAAAAAGAAATTTCCTTCCCGACCGTTTCTCGCGAAGCCTAATATTAACCGAATTTTCTCTAAAGCCAAGCGCCTCTTGCGCTCCTCCAAAATAGTCAACGTGGCCCCACGTTGGGCGCCAAATTTTTGCGACGACTTTTCCTGCCGTCTCGCGGCTGAGCGATAAACGCGGCCGCCGACTCGTTCTCTCCGTCGCGCGGGTGTAAATTGCGCCGACGAACAGGAGCTAATTCGCCGAACGGGAGATGCGGAATGGTCGTTGACAAAAACGGGAAAACGGAGAAAAAGATCCACGCGCCAGGTGGGAACGGGATGTTAGGAGTTCCGCGCGTACCGTGACGATATCCGAGAGATAATTGCGAGAATCGAACATGGGCGCCAGATACGATCTTTCACGTATCAATTCGCGAAACACGCGAAATAAGCGCGAAATAAACGCGAAAGAAATTTGTCGGAATTCGCCACGGGCTGACTAGCTCGCCTAACGGTAGAGGGGCAGGCCGAGTGTTGATCGAACGCGATAATTTATGCAAGAGGCGACAATTACGGAAACGACAAGCACAACTGAAAGGAAACTCGTAAATTAAACAGAGAAATTAACAGATTTATTATAATAGCGGGAGCCGCAGCTCCTCGAGAATATTAATGATAAACCGCGCGGATATACGGCTGCGGTAAAAGAAACGCGGCTGCGAGACTGGGTGTTAGACGCGGGGCGCGAAACCCCGTAATGTGGACGCCGAGACCGACCCGTTAGATCGGCCGGAATGTTCGCTCGGCTTGAATTACGCCTCGCACTGCGAAGAAATTGAATATTACGTTTTTCTATAATTCGGGCGCAAGTCCGAATCAATTCTCGATATCTCCTCGCCAACGGCGACCTTATCGCCCGCTATTACCGCTAAATTATTAATACGCAACTTAAGATTAACAGGCAATTAATACAACGCGGACATGCTTCGATTTCGGACGGACAGTTTACGCAGAATCCAATGCTTGGCACACACACGCACGCAATTCATGCAAGAATCGCGAGGAAATTCTCACCAAAACGCGCTCACAATTTCGAGACGCGGTGCTTTACAGCCGATATAATACGTCGAATTTACGCGATTCACACTCTCACGTAACCATAAATAATCGCGAAGGAAGGTTGCACCGGACGTGCACGCACAGTTTAGACGCGAAGATTCACAAACGAAAGACAAAAATAATATAGCAAATTGACGCGAATCACATTCACACTCAGACGACCGACATACAATACGAACGAATCTTAAACGCTAGACGTGCGAGAACCAACGCAATTATAATCTACGGAATCCGAATCTCCAGAGAGACGACACACGGTTTATTAAAAACGCGAGGTAATGTCTCGATCCGCGGAAACCGATACTTTCGAGGTTCCGGGGCTCGAATCGCTTGACGACGTGGCCGTGACGCGAAAATCTACACTAAAGAATCGGGCTTAGCCCGTACACCAAAGTACGAATTCACGGCGACGACGACAGAACGAAACGATTCCGGGCGCGATCGCGAGTGGCGAATATGGCGGAGGATAACCTCACCGGTACGTTTCCTCTCGTGGTGGTTACACGGGGTCAGCGACGTCGACGTCCTCTCCCTCGGGTCCGTCCTTCTCAGCTGCCGATCGCCGGGATCCTCTCCGCTCGCTCTCGTCTCGCTATCGCTCTCGTATTTTCTCTCGCCAAAACAGTCCTCTCGCTTACGCTTCTATTACGCACGCAAGCTCGCGCCAGTCTGATCCCGGATCGTCGCGATCCAGAATCGATACCTGTGGGCCAGCCGGGGCTGCGCACACGGGGTGCATATTATCGCGGCCAATCACGCGTTATCACGCGCTGTGGTCGGCGGGCGGCGCGCTCACGGTCGTAACGGGGGTGCGCGCGCCCCCGGTATTACAAACAATAATTCGCTGGGGCCCTTTCCGCGGGGCCGTCGCAAGGTCTAGGGCGAACGGCTTGGCCGGAAGTATCGCTGCCACCCCTCTTTTCGCCTTTTCCGGGGCCGTGTCACGCCATCGGGTGCAGGATTGCAGTCCCTCCGCGGGGACCGGATCCGCACGGGCCTGAGTCCTTGCGCGAGGATTTTCTCGCTGTCCCGTGCGTCGCGCATCACGTGTGCGGGTCCTGATCCCGTCGTGACGTAGCTAGTTTGGCCGTTAGATGTTTTGGATTTCCAAATTGCTGGCTACTTGCCCCTCTCAGGTCTTCCTTGATTGGCGATCGTATTTTCCGTGACGTTTCAGCGACTCTCCGCTCCTTTTTCCGATGAGGCTCCCAAATGAATTATTCATACGAAAGAAAATCATAAACGACATTAATATTAAGCTCGAAATCTCAATTAATGACGCCTCTCTGGAGGTAACGGTACGGTTCTCGCAATGATTCGACTGGCGCGGCCCTTTAGCCCGCGCTTTTCGATCGGAGAGGGACCCGGCGGACGCGCGCGAGACGGCAACGTCACAACATGTAACATACATATGCATATGTAATAATTATTGAGTGGTTCAGTATATTATATCATGTGTAAATTGCACATATATGAATTATATCTTCTTATTGTATTTGATTTAAATATAATATAATGAATTAGACATCAATATATATATATATAATATTGACATCGATTGATGCGATCAAATACATGTGTATATGAATGCGAGTATGTGTCTGATGTGATGCTAATAATGACGGCAATAATTAATCCGATAATACTGTTGTAAATCTTTTTCTTGGTAAAGATAAAGACAAATTTTTGTCTTGTTTTTAATTAATTGCATACATGTATACATGTATGTAACTATGCAAAAACAACACAACAAATTTGTCTTTATGTAGCGGCTAACCAAGAAAAAGATTTACAACAGTATTAATTATTGCAGTCATTATTACCATCACATCAAATACATACTCGTATTTATATACATATGTATTTGATCGTGTCGATGTCAATATTATATATACATATATTTTTTGCCTAATTTTAACTAACCTTCCATTCATTCCTCTCCCTTTCGGAGAGGAAGGGTCCTCTTTGGAACGGCGACGTCGCCGTCGTCGCCGTCGCCGTCGCCGTCCTGGCCCCGGCCGCCGTGGCCCCAGCCGTCGTGGACACGGCCGTCGCCGCCCCGGCTGTCGTGGGCACGGCCGTCGCCGCCCCGGCCGTCGTCGTCCTGGCCGTCGCGGGCCCCGGCCGTCGCGGGCCCGGCCGTCGCGGGCCCGGCCGTCGCGGGCCCGGCCGTCGCGGGCCCGGCCGTCGCGGGCCCGGCCGTCGCGGGCCCGGCCGTCGCGGGCCCGGCCGTCGCGGGCCCGGCCGTCGCGGCCCGGCCGTCGCCCCGCCGTCGCGGGCCCGGCCGTCGCGGGCCCGGCCGTCGCGGGCCCGGCCGTCGCGGGCCCGGCCGTCGCGGGCCCGGCCGTCGCGGGCCCGGCCGTCGCGGGCCCGGCCGTCGCGGGCCCGGCCGTCGCGGCCCGGCCGTCGCGGGCCCGGCCGTCGCGGGCCCGGCCGTCCGGCCCGCCGCCCGGCCGTCGTGGCCCCGGCCGTCGTCGTCCTGGCCGTCGCCGTCCTGGTCGCCGTGGGCCTGACCAGCATCGCCGTCATCACCGTCGCCGTCGCCGATAACCCGGCAGGCCTATGTTCCGGCAGGCTAGTCGCACTTCGGGCTGAAAACAAAAAAATATATTAATATAATAAAGAAAATAAAAAGTTTATTCTCTCTTTACTTTGTGTCTATATATTTTATTTACAGAGAAAAAAAGAGAATATATAAGAAAAAAAGGAGAGAAAAAAATATAAGAAAAGAATGTTTACATTATCAGTTTACATTATTGTAATTTATGTAGCGTTATATATGTATACGATACACAAATTTCAATAATATCTAGCTCTAATAATGTTAATTAAATATACATTTATAATAAGATAAAGTATTGTACTTACTTTGTCTCAGCTTTGTCGGCTTCATCTCCGTACGGTGGACGGTGAGCGGTGGACGATCTCAAGACAAATGATGATGTTCGGGCCGATTCCGAGCACGTGCGCCGTTGCCACATGGCACAGTATCGAGAGAGAGAGAGAGAAAGAGAGGGAGGGAGAACGAATAAGGAGCAAGCGAGATAGCTAACATGAAAGAGTTCCGAAGTCTCGCTCGCAAGGCTTGCTTTATCTATAATCTCTCGCGTTATACAGGGTGTTAGAAAAGTCTGGAAACGGTCAAATATCTCGTAAACAATGCATTTTAGAAAAAAATGTTTCAGACAAAAGTTGTATGTTTTCGAGGGGGACATAATTTTGCTTATTTTGATATTTTATTGAAAATTTATTATATTTGTATTTTATAATAGTAGTTAGTGCTACAATAGTTAGTTAGCCAGAGGCGGTCAGTTCGTGAGCTGGTTGTTTTAAGAATATTTGACACCAAATGCGTTTTGCATGTTCGCTTTGGTTAAAAAATATATGCCAGAGGCGATCAATTCGTGAGCTGGTTGTTATTTCACACTAGATGCGATTTGCGTGTGTGTTAAAAAATATATGCCAGAGGCGATCAATTCGTGAGCTGGTTGTTATTTCACACTAGATGCGATTTGCGTGTGTGTTAAAAAATATATGCCAGAGGCGATCAATTCGTGAGTTGGTTGTTATTTCACACTAGATGCGATTTGCGTGTGTTTTAAAAAATATATGCCAGAGGCGATCAATTCGTGAGCTGGTTGTTATTTCACACTAGATGCGATTTGCGTGTGTTTTAAAAATATACGCCAGAGGCGATCAATTCGTGAGCTGGTTGGTTTGCATGTGCGTTATGCTTGTTATAAAATATTTTAGAGGCATTTATGTTGTCAAAACATTTTCTATTGTATTATATAATAGCATTATATAACTAATTTTTAATAGCACTTAGATCAAAAAATGTATAAACAAAAGACTGCACTTATTTTTCAGAGATTTTATTTTTTTCAAAAATATTTAAAATTATATATATAATATATATTATTATATATAATATTTTATTTTTGTAGCTACGTTTTAAAAAATATTCATCCATTAATTTTTCTTTGCAGGCGACAATTATTGCATCTAACCCAAGAGGCAAATGACTCCCGGCACACTAGCATTACTGAGGGTACTAACGAATCTGTAAATTTGCAAAAATCGGTTGAATTACTTCCCGATATAATGGATTCGATAATTAGTACCCAAACAATACAGTGCCTCGAGTCAACTTGAAATACAGGTATGTGTGAAAATGTTGAATTTTGCGAAGATAACAATAATTTTGTTATCGAAAACGGCCTTCTGGATACAAATCGTATCCAGGAAAGCATGTCTGAAGGCCGTCGCATTGTCGACATTTCTTTTCTGTGGAGTGAAATCCATAGAACATTTGATAACCATACGCGAGGAATAGAGTGCCAATTTACAGATTGGAAACTCGTTAATTCTCGTCGCCGTGGGTTAATGACACAAGTGTTCTTCAAATGCCAAATGTGCAATTACGAAGCCAACATCTGGTCAGAACCCACAGAGCCTGAAACATTGGACATTAATACAGCCGCTGTAGCAGGAACTGTTATAATGGGAATTGGTTTTGCTCAGCTGGAAGAGCTGTGTGCAGCCATGAATGTTCCTTGTATGTCCGAGACGACTTACAGAAAATATAGAGAAAATTTAGTCGATGATTTTCAAAAACAGCCATGGAAAATATGAAAATGGCTGGCGAAGTTGAAAAGCAACTCGCTATTGAAAAAAACGAGGTTATAAACGGCATTCCGTATATAACAGTTGTAGCGGATGGTAGTTGGATGAAGAGATCGTACGGTAACGCCTACGACTCACTTTCCGGTATTGGAGCCATAATTGGTTACCGAACGGGAAAGATTCTCTTCGTCGGTGTCCGCAATAAATTTGGCACGCTATGTAATGTGGCAGAGCGGAGAGGTATAGAACCAAGAGCTCACAAATGCTACAAAAATTTCGACCGCAATGTCAGCTCTACAAGCATGGAGAGCGATGCCATCGCGGAAGGTTTTAAATGTAGCCTTGAAATGCATGGACTGATTTACAAAACAGTTGTTGCCGATGGTGACAGTAGTGTATATCAGGCCATTGTTGATAACAGACCATACCGTGAACATATGGTGACAGTCAAAAAAATTGAATGCACCAATCATTTGCTTCGCAACTTATGCAAAAAGCTTAAAGCTGTGGCAGAGATGACTCAGCCAAAGATGCATAGACAGCGTGGCTTTGTAGAGGTGCGAAATGTTGTAAAAAGCAACATTTTAAAAATACGAAAGGAGGTAATAGAGATAGCCGCTAGACGAAGAAATGAAAAGCAACCTCAACATTATCAGGCTATGGAATTGCAAAAAGATATATTGAACATTCCTAGTCATATTTTTGGCGAACATAAGCGATGTGAAGCTCGCGGTCATATAAGCAAAGAGAATTGTAATGAAACGAAGAAAAATTATGTACCGTTTCTAAAATTACATGGTCTCTATCCAAAAATACAAAGTGCTGTCATGTATCTTAGCGCTTACTCCGATAGCTTATTGCTAAATTTAACGAATAATCCTGCAGAATCGTTCAATTCGATAATCTGCAAACAAATAGGCGGAAGGCGTATTATTAATTTTGGAAAAAAAGGCTCTTACAATGTTAGAATTGCAGGAGCAGTTGTGCAATACAACACGCAACAAGTACTTACACAATTACATCAAAGCATGTGTAAGACTGTTCCGCCTATTGTCGAGAATCTGGAAAAGCGACGCCAAATAAAAGTTGCAAGAACCAGAGAATCTCGAGAAGCGCAGGAAAGGCAAAAAAAAATTCAAACGAGAATCAGGAACAGATCGTTATTACGGTCCGCAATCGCAAAAACCGGATCTTCCATCCGATATATTTGAGCAACTGCGACAGAATCATTTAGAACAGTTGTTCGAAAATGGGGTAAATTGGCAAGAAATAGAACTTGAGACTAGAAACCAAAATGAGTCCGAATTATGGTTATCATTGAGACGTGAAATGTTGACGGCATCTTATTTTGGAACCGTATGTCGCATGAGACCGACAACGTCCTGCGCATTGACTGTAAAAAACATTTTATATCCTCCGTCTATTGGTACCGCAGCCATGAAATATGGTCGCGATAATGAAAATGTAGCGAGGAAAGAATTGGCCATGAAATTAAATAAATCAATAAAACTTTGCGGATTGTTCATTGATAATGAAAATCCATTCTTGGGTGCGTCTCCTGACGGACTTATTGAGGAAAATGGTCTTGTGGAAATCAAATGTCCTCTGTCGGCTGAACATTTGACAGCAGAAGAAGCCATAGAGACATTGCCTTCTTTGAAAGGCATCTTTGATAAAAAAAATCCACATAAGATGAATCGGAATCACCGATATTTTTACCAAGTTCAAGGTCAATTGAATATAACAAAGCGAGAATATTGCATTTTTGCTGTTTGGACGCCAAAAAGCATAAAAATATTGCGTATTAGTACAGACAATGAATTCTGGAAAAATCAAATGCTGCCTTTTCTAACACGCTTCTACTACGAATGCATGCTTCCAGAAATATTGGATAGTCGCCATAATAGACATATGCCAATCAGAAATCCAAAATATATAACAGAAGCTAAAGAAAAAGCAGCGAAACAAATAATTAGCCGAAAAACTATTCGGCGGAATGTTATAGAAAATGTAAATATTCTCGAAGAAAAAAAGCGATGCAAATCAAATGTTTTGCCTGTAGAAGCAGAAGCATTTACTGCTACTGCTGCTACTCTGGATACAGAGCAAGATGATGATTGAATCATAGTTAGTTATTCAAATAACAAACATGATATTTCTAAAGATGATGTGGAGAGACATGAAAAAATGTTAAATGCGATTGCTCCTCTCTCTGTCGTGAAGGATAATATCTTGCCCATAAACAGCAAAATAAACGATGAATCATTAGATCGATTTTTACGCATCGTAAGAGAAACTTCTGTTTTCGAAACGCAAAGTGTGCAATATTTGGAGTTTCCTCATATGATTGCAGCCAGTGATAATAATAAAAGCTTACAAATCATTGGAGGGAATTGTAGTGATCACTGGCGATGTATTTTCTTTGATGGCACTAAACTTCGCGTATATGATAGCCTACCTGACTGTACATACGGTAAGATGGTAGCTAAAGAGAGAAATTATATACATCTACGTTATCCTACAATAAATCAAGCTAACATTATTTTTGAAAAGGTTCAAATACAACCTGATGGCATGAGAGAACACCTTTTTAAAATTATAGAAGCCAATAAACTGCTGCATTTTCCACAATGATCAAGCGACGCGGTAGCATCGCGACGCCAAGTATATTTTTTTACCTTTATGAGATTTTTTTTTAATGGGATAACATTATCCAAAAAGTGTATCGTAATATTTGTACGAATATTGAAAAAAAAGATGCCTCAATCTCGATTGCAAATTATAATCGGAGAGACGAAAAACATATTGGTTGCGTTCTCACGAAAATGGGCGATGGAGGGGCCCATTTTATATTTTCAATATTCAGAATATTGTAAAAATATATTATTCTGTTGCGATCGAGACAAACAATGTATTATAAATCTTTATTATAAAAAATATATAAACATTTATGTATACGAACAAAAAGAAGACAATATAATATATATTTGTATAAATAATACATTGTTGTTATATATCCATTAATTATATCGATTGAAAAAAATTAGCTGCATTGCATAGATCGCAACTTATAGAAAGTTACATGATAATATTCAGAATATATGTATATATATCATACACATATATCTGTATACGTCTATGTACATATTATACATATACATATATATATACACAATTATATATATAACACCTAACCAAATGTTGTTCCTCTTGGAAGATATATGGGAAGACACATAGCCCGTATGAACAATGTGAAATTATGTTCAAATATGTGATAAAGGCAGACACGTCTATATTATACTGTTATCTATACGCTTAAATACGCTTAGATATGTGTGCGAGGCAATAGAGCAGTAGAAATACACGATGTTGTCCGATTTCAACATATTGAACACAATTCTCTTTCAAATATGCATAAAACATGCAGAAATATTAATATCGGTAACAGCGGAACTAAAATTATTGATATTATCGATAATTTTAGTTACGCTTGGATGAGGGCGCTAACCCATCGGAGTTCGGCCGTCACTTTTGGATCCCCTTAAAACCGATTGAAAATAGTCAAATCGAATTTAGTACGCTTCAGGCGAGGTTAATGATATTTAGGCGAGGTATGTTGGATGATATATCTCCACCTCAATACGAAATTATACGATTTCATAAAGTTATAATTAAACCTGTTTTAATGCAATTGAATTGGAATTTATCATAGTCAATCCATAGGTAAAAATAATCCCTTTTAATAAAAAATTTTATCATTTCGCAGATGGAAAGTAAATTGATTTTATGTAGTGTGAAGTCGGATTTGCTGTTATCATGAGTCACAATTAATTATTGAATCGGTGTTTCTGCAATTGAAACTCAGTTGTTAAAAACAAATATACGAATTCTCCGCAGAGGGTCCGCCTTATATCCCCGCTTGACCGCTTTCTACTTCCAGGTTGGCTAGCTCGACCTTCGCCGCGTAGCGGCGCCGCCCGGAACTACGCGCGGACGCGCGAGCGCGTGGGCCGCCAAGTTGCGGGTCGCACTATTGTATCGCGGATTGTGCTTAATGTGATGACCTACGGCAGCCACAATATCCATTCGATTATTCGTGTTAATTTGGATTGACAACAATATGGATTAGAACCCAGACAGCACTATGACATCATCGGGAAATCCGAAGGACATCCAGGACGGACATTACGGATATCCTGTGGATATCCAAATGTTATCCCGGGATATACTCAGGATGTCCTGAGGAATAGCAAATGAGCACATCATGCTATACCTAGAAATATCCTCAGGATATCCCATTTCAAAGTCCTACGGATGTCCATAAGATGTCCGTAGGACATCGTAATTCCTAAAACGTCCACAATGCATTCAAAATTAGTCCAGAATATGTTATCAAGGTACTTTATATGATATTTTAAAGATAACATATTGAATATAATTTATATAAGATATATATATTAATTGAATATAAAATAGAATATTTTAAATATAATATATAAGTTCATAAATTATTTTCTTTATGAAATTGCGTTCTGTTATTCACTGCCAATATCGAAAATTTAATACTGAAAATAATTCACGTTCTTTGATATTTGAGGCTTTCATGCTGTACATGAATATATTAGGTTTGGCTTCCGGGTTTGAGCCGTTTAATATTTTCTAAACAATTCAATATCTGAATTTCCTATGTTGGGATTGCATCAGAAATTGAACTGATAGAAAATAATTACATTTTTAATTTCCTGCCAGTTGCTCTTTGCAAGCTTTATATAATTCTCATGACCAAATCTCAAATACGAGATGAACGCATCGCCCGCGCGTCGCATAGCGGTAAACAAACGAACTAGCGGCTGAATACTATTTTTTGTAAAGTTTTTGGAATGCTGTGCACAGTAATATTTCTCATGAAATATTAAATAAATAATAATTTTGGATATATGAAAACGTGCGCATAAAATTCAATTATTAATATTAAACGAAATTAATGTTAACAATTAATTGCCAGATAACACATGTATGTCCTCTGGAAATCCAAAGGACATCCAATATAATAGACAGGGCAGATATCCTATAGACATCCAGGGGTTATCCAATGGACATTTATAGGACATTAATACTTATTATAATACTTAAGAGTTCTAAATTATAATAAATAGCCTACATAACTGAAAGTAATCATGTATGCGTATTAAATTTTCATAAACTATATTTATAATGATATCTTAAAACGTCCTACAAATGTCCTGAACCGTCCTGGACATATTCAGGATGATCCTGAGGATGTCTTGTGCTATCTGGGAATGTAATGATTTTAGATTGGAAATAATCCGCGAAAGCGATATTAAAACCGATTATAGTTCGTTCGGAATTAAAATCGATTACTTTTTAATCCGGGCGCGGATTGAACTGATTAAAACCGATTAAAACGGATTATGTTTTAATCGGTTTTAATCGACCATTTTCGGCAGGGTAGTATTAAGAGCTGGATTAGGTTAGGTTAGGTTATATTAATTTGTACTCTTAATTATTTATGTTTTAACAAATATATATTTTTATTCATATATAACAAATATATATTTTTCATAAAAATATATATGATAGTATATAATATTTATACATTATTTTTATATGTTATATAATATATAATACTTTTTATCTTATTAATACATTTATATTTGGAATATAATCTTTGGAATATAATATCTTGAAATTATGATAATTTTATTATTGTCTGTGGAAGTCTTATGACTTAATAAGAGACTTTTAATTCTAAATAAATTTAGAATGTCTTAAAAATAAACTTTATGTTTTCCGTATAAGATTTATAATCTGTTAATATTAGCCTATCGCCATAATGTACGACGTAGGCGTAATATACACAGCGCAATACATAGAAAACGAGAAAATAAAATCAGCTGTGCAGTAAAAATCAATATCACCTGACTTGAAAAAATCAATAACAGATGACAGATCGGTACGCGTGTAAGTGTAATTACGGACCTGAGCGCGCGAATTTTACGCGATATCATTGGCAAACTTTGATCGCTTATAACTCAAAAACTATTGCAGCCTCAAAATTTTTGTATTAGAATTTTTGTCTCTATTTTACCTCTAGAACACGCTAATAAAGTATTGTACGGAGGTTGTGAGACACCCTGTATATAGGTTGCGTTCCGATATTCATTGCCAGTACTAAAGATTTTCAGTTTCAGCTTACTGCTATTCTATAGATGTGAATGTTTTACCGTATCGTTTATGCTTATGAATGGGCCATAGTAGAGAGCCTCTCTCTCCTAGAAGCCCTCTAGGTCATAGCCTTTTCTGAATCAATTAACCAATTATATATATAATGTCTCTAATTAAAACTTAGTAAAAAAGAAAGTAAAGTTTATTATAGAAAAAATCCACAGTTTTAGTTCTCTAATAATCCAGAAAATAAGCTAATCACCGAATATGCTAAAACATAATTTTTACACCCCAACTGATACATAATTAAGCTAAATCTAGCGGAAAATACGCTAAGTTGGCAACACTGGCAATTACCACCCGATAGCTAACGGCCTCTGCCGAAATCGCTGTCCGCGATCCGTAATCGATATTCTATCGATCCGCCGAAATCGCGCACCGCGCAACGCATCCGCGCGTTGCATTGAATGCACCGCACCCGATACGACCGCACCACGATCCGACAGCATTGTACAAGCATTTATATAATAGCTAAATTCAAACGATTATAAGCATTTATATATCGCACACCGCCGTACCGCCGTACGGGCGACCGATACACACACACACACCGCGATACATTCGATACGCTGCAATCCGCTAATCATTGTTATACATTTGCGCACTCACTCACTCGTCACTCGTCTCGCACGCACAATAATACATTCGCACACCTATACACACTCACACACATAAACCACACACGCTGTACATATACACCACAACACGCAATAAATTATATTTTACCTAACATCACTTTCGTTCGTCTCTCGATACCCTTTCACGAGCCCCCAGATCCCGACCGAGTTATCCGTCACCGCCTCGCGAAAGCGGTTTATTACATTGGCGCCCGAACAGGGACCGTTTCGACCAGACCGTATCGAGACACGAACCCTAGCTACACGAGACGAAGAGTCGTACAAGTGCGAGAATGAAAGGGTGGATTTACAACCTACCCAAAGCGCAACTGATCGAAGAGGCCGTCGGCCGGGGCGTGGACACGTCCGGTATCCTCGACGATATCCGACGGCGGATGTCCATGTATGTCGTGGCGCATCCCAACGAATTCGGGGCGCACGGCGACGAGCCCACGACCGCGGCCCAGACACCGCCACGCACCGTACCGCTGCCCAACACCGCGAACCCCGCGCCCCCCAATAGCTCCGAAGTACTGTGCCAAATGCGCAAATGGGGATGTCATTTCGACGGGCGCGATCCGTTCGATTTCCTCGAGCGTTTAGAGGAACTAAAAACCGGACATCGGTACCCCGAGGCCGCGATGCTGCTCGGGCTCCCCGAGCTACTCAAGGGAGACGCATTACGGTGGTGCCGAAATACGCGCCACCGCTGGCAAACATGGGGGATTTTGACCGAGCATTCCGCGCGCAATTCCTGCCCCGCCGATACCAGGCCGCCCTCCGCCGCGAAGCCGCGGACCGTCGACAACGACCGGGCGAAAAATTCAAGAAATACGTGGCCGATATCCTCACACTGATACGCCGGGCCGGTGGATGCACGCCGGAGGAGGAATACGAACGCGTATACCAGAACATGCGCCCAGAGCTCAAGCGATTCATGGCGTATGACGACTACGGGAACGTAGATGACTTACAAGCACGCGCAACCGAACACGAAGAGATTGATGAACAGTGCGCGGCCGAACAATCGCCCGCCCGTTCGGGAACCGGGAAACCGACCGTCGCCGTAGCCTACAACAGGGAAGAATGTTGTTGGCGGTGCAAGCAGCGGGGTCACACGCGAGCCGACTGCAAACGCCCGCCGCGGAAATTTTGTTCTCAATGCGGCAAAGACGGGGTGCTAACACGCCAGTGCCACCCGCCGGCGGGAAACGCCTGGCGGGCCGGGGCCGCGACGGCCAACACCCCGAGCCCGGCCTAAGCTTCAATCCACGGCCGCACTTACGCGTACGCATCGATCGGTACCAGTACGACGCGCTGCTCGAGTCGGGGTCCGAGATTTCGTTTATAAACGCGACAACGGCCACCCGCGCGCAACAAGGGGGGCATAAGCGGGCGTCGCAACAAGGAGAGGTACAATTAGCCAACGGCGAAACCGTGAGCACAGCCGGCACGATCATCCTGCCGATCCGCGTCGGGGCGAAAAAATACCAGCACGAATTTACGATCCTGCCGACGCTTGAGAGTCCGGTACTGATCGGGGTGGACCTCTGGTCCCGCATCGGCATCCGTTTGGTACCACCACCGTACTACCCAGGCTCGCGTACCCCGCCAGTGTACGGAACCACGGGGGGTCTAGCGCCACAGACTGGGAACGAAGCAAGCAAACTAAAAAGTTTGCTCGACCGAGAACTAGCCAAATTCGCAAGCATCCAGGGACCGACCGACCGTATGCACCACGAGATACGGCTGCGAGACCCAACGCCGATAAAACAACGATACCGGCCCCGAAACCCGGCGATGCAGACAGTCATAGACCGGGAGGTGGCCGAAATGGAGGCCGCCGGCGTGATCGAACCGTCCAAGAGCGCCTGGAGCTCGCCCGTAGTGCTAGTCAAAAAGAAAGACGGAAAATACCGCTTTTGTATAGATTTCCGCAAGGTAAATGACGCCACCGAGAAGGATGCGTATCCATTGCCGCAAGTGACCGCGACATTAGAGAAACTACGGGGCGCACGATATCTATCAACGCTCGATCTAAAGAATGGTTACTGGCAAGTACCGCTTAAACCAGCCAGCCGTCCGGTGACCGCCTTTACAATACCCGGAAGAGGACTGTACCAATTTACAGTCATGCCGTTCGGACTGCATTCCGCACCGGCCGGAACGACTGTTGGACACCGTTATCGACCCCGCCCTCGAGCCGAACGTATTTGTCTACTTAGACAATATCATCGTAATCAGCAAAACGTTCGAGGAACATCTAAATTTACTAACCGAAGTCTTCCGCCGACTGCGGGGGGCGAGTTTGCGCCTCAACCCGGAGAAGTGCAAATTCTGCGTCGACCGACTAAAGTACCTAGGACCCGTGGTTGATCGCAAAGGGATACGGACGGACCCCGACAAGGTCAGCGCCGTCGCCAACTGGCCCGAGCCGAAAAACGTGAAACAAGTCCGACAATTCCTGGGGATGGCGTCCTGGTACCGGCGTATCATCGCGAATTTTTCGACCATTGCCGCGCCGCTTACACAACTAACGAAGAAGCGCGCTCGGTGGACATGGGGCTCCGACGAGGAGAAAGCGTTTCGCGAGTTAAAACAGACACTTATTTCGGCCCCCGTTCTCGCCTGCCCGGATTTCACGCGCCGATTTGTGCTGCAGACGGACGCCAGCACTAACGGCCTCGGAGCCGTCTTGACACAGTACTTCGAGGAAGGGGAGCGCGTAATAGCGTATGCGAGCCGGACATTAAACAGCGCCGAGCGTAATTATAGCGCCACCGAGCTAGAATGCCTCGCGGTTGTATGGGGCATTCGGCGAATGAAGGGCTACCTCGAGGGGTACTCCTTCACCGTATTAACCGACCACCAGTCGTTAAAATGGCTACAGCGTCTGGAGGCTCCCACCGGGCGACTCGCCCGGTGGCTGTTTGAGCTCCAGCAATATGACCTCGAAGTCAAGTACCGCAAGGGCACGCTCAACCGAGTGGCGGACGCCCTATCGCGACAACCTGAGCTTTGCGCCGCGACCGCACGCCGGTGCCGCTGGTACCAACGAATCCTCGCGGAGGTCGAGCGCGAACCAGCCAACCGACCGGACTATCGAATCAGCGAAGGGAAACTGTTCCGCCATATCCTGCACAGCCTGAACTTCAAGGAGCACGCCGCAGAGGAACAATGGAAGGAGTGTGTGCCGGAGGATCAACGTCACACGGTGCTGAGAAATTATCACGACGCACCAACCGCCGGACACCTGGGAATCGTGAAAACAATCGCTCGCATCGCCGAGCATTATTACTGGCCGGGGATGTTCCGTGCGATCGCCGGATATGTGTGCACGTGCGAAACCTGCCAGAAGCACAAGGTGGCCCAACAACCACCGGCCGGAAAGCTCCACGCGACCGACGTTCAGCGCCCCTGGGAGCAAGTCACGACCGATCTCGTAGGGCCCTTGCCGCGCTCACGACAGGGCCACACGTGGCTCTACGTGATGCAAGATCGGTTTTCAAAATGGGTGAAATTAACACCGCTCCGCCAAGCCACCGCCAAAACCATCACGAAGACCATCACCGAGAGAGTCATCCTTCGACACGGCCGACCAGAATCAATCCTGTCGGATAACGGCACGCAGTTTACCTCCAAGGAATTTAACGACCGACTGCGCGCGTTCAATATCCAGCATAAGACCGCACCCGCCTACGCACCGCACTGCAACCCGGTGGAAAGAACCAACAGGACGATCAAGACGATGATCGGCGAATTCGTCGACAAAGACCATCGAGACTGGGACGAACACCTGCCCGCATTTCAATTTGCATTCAATACGGCCGTACATGACGCCACCGGATATACACCGGCATACGTAAACCACGGGCGGGAGCTCGTACCGCCGCACCGCATCGCACCAGCAACCGAGAGAACGGCCCCGGACACGACGCGAGAACGGCTGGACGACGCATATAAAATCGTCCGAATCCAACTTGCGAGAGCTTTCCAGCGGCAAGAGCAATATTACAATCTCCGGCGACGAAAGTGGAAACCGCACATCGGCGAATGGGTGTGGAAGAAAGACCACCCGCTGTCAAAGAAAGCCGACAATTTTAACGCGAAGCTCGCGCCGAAATATATCGGGGCGCTCGAAGTTCGCCGAATTATCTCGCCGGTAATCGTAGACCTGAGGAGCAAGCGGGGAAAGTGGTACAAACATGTACACATTCAGGATCTCAAAGTCGCAAAGATCAAACAAAACGGCGACAATAACAACCCCGAGGACGAGGATGATACCCCTACTACCGACGGGGAAGAATAAACAGCCGAACTCCAGCTCTAACGGCACAGATAGCAAAGATGTGCGACCACGAAAGCATCCTAACTGCCATCGACGAGATCCTGGACGATCCAGGATTTCAATACCAACCGCCGACGCCGACCACCAGCAGAACCGGCAATGAAAAGCCGCCGACGCCGACCACCAGCAGAACCGGCAATGAAAACCCGCCGACGACCGACCATCCGCCGACCGGGCCAGCCGTCCGACCGCCGAGCCGCCCGCCGAAAATCGGCACGCTGATACAGCGTTCCGACAGGACTAATCAGCTGAAAATGGAGCAGCTGATGCAGGCTCCACCACCGCCGCCTGCCCGCTCGCGTCGACCAGCGAGCACACCGGCCCGCAAGAGACCGCGGGAAACCGAAGAAAAGACCGGAGAGGAACAACAACCACGCCTCCTGATGCCGACCGGCCCATTACCGCCGCCGCCGATCCGAGTGCAAGTGGAACCCGGCATCATATTCGATGTTCCACACTTCACGGTCCACGTATCGCGAAAGTACAAGGTCCGATCACCACAAGGTCATTGGGTGATGCGCTTCTCGAAGACCGGAGAGTTGAGATACCGCCGCCGTTTAAATTAAATGCGAGCGACCGAGGACGTAAACATCACGTCACCGCATGCCTCTAAATTCAGGCATATCCTGCGAGGGGGGTGATGTAACGATGCATTCCCCCTATCGTTACTATACCGTACCCGGCCGCCGATCCGCCGGAAGTCCGCCGCCCGACGAACACCGGTCGGACAAATGCGGAGGCGCTGAGCGCCCATTTTTAAATAACATCAGAAACGCGTAAACATATAACCGCAGTTAGACGCGCGAAAACATCGAGAGCCGACGACGCGCTCGGTAACCGTCCGACCGTTGCCGAAAATACCCGAGTCGCGCGCGCCGGTTCAACGATAAACCAGATACCGTTAGAACAATAGGCGAATTACGCAGACGCGCGCGCCGAAAACCGGTATAAATAGAGCGCGTTTCTGAATATCGAGACCAGATCTTCCGCACCGCCAGAGTCTGTAAGACGCCTGGAAACCGCCTAGATCCTTAACCGCTCAGAGAGAGAGAAAACGGGGTTGGGTGTACTCAGCCTCCGCCGAGAGTTTGCGGCATCTCCGAGAGCGATTCTTCCGAAACCGATTAAAACGAGGCAAACGGGAACGGGCGTACTCGTCTCCGTCGAGAGTACTCGACACCTCGCATAAATCCGACCACCTGCGTGCAACGGCAACTTTCTAGTGGTGGGGAGTTCCCTGCCATCGACGGGTGTTCTCGTCGGCCGTTGCACTCCTGAAGTACACGGGGAAAAACCATCCCGAATTACTATCGAACGCACTAGACGCGCTTAGCTAATACGGCCCGACCGCCATTACGACATCCGGACTCGCCATTGATACGGCGCGCTAAGTCCCGCGGGGGATGATCCACATCCCTACCGCGACACCGATCGACAAACGCGATCCATACCGACGCGTCAAAGGACCGCCCACCGGGCCGACCGCAATTACCAGTGTTGCCAACTATAATATTTAGAATTCCGCTATATGACTCACTAAAAAACTCCGAAATAAGCTAAATTTAAAATAAATAAGCTAAAAAATAAGCTAAATATAAAATAACTTTTATTATATTTGAATCTTATTATATTTAAATTTAAACATTTAGTTTTATAAAGAAGAGTCTTTATTCATATACAATTAAAAGATATAAAGATACTTCTGATACAAAATAAAATTTTTTTTAGCGTCCAATTATTACTCAATATTTAACAAAACAAAATTTAATCTAATAAAAATGATGAAAGTAAATAATAACGCATAATTCTCAAATAAATAATAATGATGAGATTTTACCTATAAGTTAGCATAGCTAAGTTTAGATTTGGTGTAAGAATTTAGACTGTCTAAATTTATATTATAAATTGGATCCGAAAAAATAGCTAATATTCGCTACTTAAGGGTCGACAGGAGTGACGGGCAAACTCCGAATTGACATTGGAGACCTCGCGCGGTGAAAATGTGAAACTCAGGTTTCAGGGTTACCAACGCTGAGGAATGAATTCTCAGTCTCGATGTATAGGTGTATGTCTGTATACGTACACACACGATTGCATTGCTCGCGTGGACGCACCGTGGAGAGGAAAGATAGAAAAGGATCAACGATCACGCTATCCTTGTTCCTCTAGCGTATCGCTTTACGGCCGAGATATGGCCTGAAAATGCTTTCTGGCCTCTCGTAGCAGAAAGCAGTAATGCAACAAGACTAATGGGCGCCCACTTTTTGTAAATTTTATATTTGTTTATGCACATTTATGCGTATATATGTATCAATAATATCTAAAAATTATATATATGATTAAAAATTGTATGACGATAAATAATAACAGTAAAATAATAACTCACAGAGTGAACTAATATACAATATGTAAAACACGGGCATTTATTAGACTTGGCAATTTATTGCTTTTTTACTTGTTGCTTTTTCATCGATACTTTATGTATTGTCACCCTAACAGCACATGTAGATTCTGAGAATGTTCGGAGGATATCGCAAAAGTATATTGCGTATATTCTCAGAACATTCGAAATACGTACTATGACATACTGAGTACGTACTAAGAATGCTCTAATGTCCTCCTATTTTAGTTTATAGTATATACTGAGAATATCTTATGGTATATCCACAGAATGTCGCCAGTATATTATTAGTATATAGTAGTACATACTATGAATATTCTCTGGTATATCCATAGAATGTCGCCAGTATATACCCTGCCGAAAATGGTCGATTAAAACGGATTAAAAAAAATGTAATCCGAATCGATCGGGATTTCTGCACCGAAAATGCGGTATTAAGGGGATCCCAAAGGGTCTGTTTTACCGATAAAAACTTTATTTTGCAAAATCTTTTTGTTGATTATAGATATCAAAAAATCCTTTTCCACAATTAAAGTATACATAATAACGAAGTGCGGAGTTTAACATTTCATATGAAAAGTGAAAAAAATGATAAAATTACAGTTTAGTGGTGGGGACACTAACATTTTTTGATATCATTATTTTTCTAGGAAATTAAAACAACTACTTTGTATAATAGTTTTTTTAGTTAAAATATTGTTATTTAAATAATAATAAAAGAAAAATTTTATAGCATAAATTTGTATTCATTTGGCGCAATTTTTTGATATCATTATTTTTATAGGAAATTTAAACAACTATTTTGTAGAACAAAATTTTTTTGGTTAAAATGATTCTGTTTAAATAATAATAAAAAAATGAATTTTATAGTACGTTTTTATCTATTTTATTGTCACTTTGCAGAATTTTTTAATATCAATTTTTCAAGAAAATTGGAACTATGTTACAAAATTAAAATAACACTGTTTTGTATAGAGCTAAAATGGCATTTTATAGAGCAGCTTTTTGCAGTAATTTAAAAACAAAATAATTTTTTGTGTAACACTTTTTCACATAGTTAAAATAACACTGTTTTGTATAGAGTTAAAATGACATTTTGTAGAGCAGTTTTTTGCAGTAATATAAAAATAAAATAGTTTTTTGTGTAACACTTTTGCATATGGCGCATGCACTTGGCGCCTTTTTTTACCTTTTTTTAAAAAGGTAAGTTTTTAGGGATTATATCATTCCTTTTTGTGTAGTATATGTTAGATATCTTTAAATTAATAAGCAAAGAACCCGCCACCACCCCCGTCATATTTCATCAAAATACGACGGTCCTCTTTGCTTGCTATAGATATCCAGATCCTTTAAATTTCTTTGCTACTCTTATTGTAAGAATAATGGATAATTACAAATCAATGTATCATTAGAAATATATATTTATTATTTAATATACAATGAGATATACAATCTATGATTCTAAATCCATTGATGAATAATCGTTGCTGCTTATCTAGTCATTTAATATATAAATAAAGCGGAAAAAGTGAGTTATATAATTCTATTTTTAATAGTAAGGGTAAAAGATAAGAACAAATTATTTGCGATTTATATAAATATTTTTTCGCAGTTCACGTATAATGCAGAATATGAAGCATTAGTAGGTAATCTAGGCCGTATCTAACTCACGGCCCCTTGAGTGCGAGAGAGAGGTACCCATAGGAGAAAAAGAGATAGCGGCAGTTTGTTGGCATCTGCGGGGGGGAGTGCGGCGGGGGGATCCGGGGGGTGGAACGGGGGGTACGTAGGGAGGGGGGGAAGCGTGTCGCCTAGAGTGCTCAAGAGATGGCGCTCTGCTCGATCGAGGCTACGCTTCCTCCTCACCCTACGTACCCCCCTGATCCTCCCCACCGGCTCCCCCCTACCCGAACTCCTCCCGCGATTGCTAACAAAGTGTTCGCTGTCCCTCGTTCTCCAAGGGTACCTCTCTCTCGCATTCAAGGGGCCGTAAGTTAGATACAGCCTACACAATTACTTTCACTCGCGAGGAAGAGCGACTGACGCGCTCGGCGTATCCGCGATGACTGACCGTTCTACGGCGCGGCTAAGTTATTAAACCCTCTTCTATATTTTCCCGCGCGAAGCGTTTTTCCCGCGCGAAGCGTTTCTCCCGTCGCGACTCGTTCCTAAGAGGGGGGCGACGACGATATCTCGCGCTGCTTTTAGCGCGTGATCCGTTATCACGATTTTAAGGGTTGCGCGTTGCTTCCAGCGCGCGATCCGCGAGCGGATACCGGGTATCCGGCGCCGAGGGAGACGGAGGATTATCGGGGGCAGTCGAAAGGAGAGAGGAACAATTAGCGGTGATACGAGCGCGCTTATCGCGTATCGGAGCGAGTTTTTCTTCGTTTTTCGGCGATACGAGCGCGCTTATCGCGTTTCGGGGCGAGTTGTTTTTCGTTTCTTGGCGATGACGCGCTTCCGGTGACGAGACGCGTCCGAGAGCGAATATCCAGCTTAGTTAATCGGAGCGCGTTATCGCCATTTTTTTCGTTATAAAAGGATGGCGCGACGATCTCGAGATATTAGTACGTTCGAGAATATTCGCGGCGTGATGAAGCGCGCACCGAGCGCCTTATCGAGACTAGCTGGAAAAGTGGTGAATATTCGAATTAGAAGTATCGAGGATATACAGAATTTGGAAATACCTAATTGTTTGAAGAAGGAACTAAGCGAATGTTATATAGAGGACTGTCTGTACTGTAAAGAAAAGATCAGCTTCGCGGAAGAGTTCGTGCGAGAGGCGAGCGAGGCGCGATTCGACGAGCCTTTCTCGAATGTCGGAGCCGATGGCTATTTGCTTTATCGCAATTGGAAACGGCGATACGGAATTCCAAACTTTTCGTGGGAGGTGAATCACGTCGTGCATTGCTTCTATACATTCGGTTGCCAATTTGAGAACGGAAATTATTTCGAGGAAGATGTGAGATATTGCGTGGAATGCGCGCATAAATCGAGCTTCGTGAGAAGCGTATCGACGCATATGAAAAAATCGGTGTATAGCGAGAGAGTGCCCGCCTGCGATCTTACCGACGAAGTCTTCGACGTGTCGAATAATTGTTGCGACGGCTGCGCGACGAGAGCTTTGTTCTATATCGAGGGTTACGACGAGGAAGAGACGTGGTTTATCAATAAAAGATCTTGGCTTTCGTTAAACGACGAGTGATGAATCGAGAAACGATAGAGGAGCGCTATCTTCTTAATAACGCGCGGGATGTCTCGACGGTGGACGCGTATCGCGCGTGGGCGAGACGGTGCGACGAGTGTCTCGAGTTTCTGCGGGACGGGTCTCGAGGCGAGCGCCGGGGGAGATCCACCGGAGCGATCAATTCTCTGATCGCTCGAACCGTTCGATTGACGGGCGCGAGAGACGATCTGCGTCGACGTTTCGAACGCGTGGGAGGCGGCGTAGAGAGGCGCAAAGGATTCTCATGGTTTGAGATGGAGACAGCTTTCTCTAGACGCATTTTAACCGGCGCGGTTATCAACTTCGATTATATCGAACCTTCGCGATTTCTCGAGGACGCTAGAGATACCGTGCTCGATAGAGTACGCGATGCTATAGATGAACATAACAGTGTTAAGGTCAATACCGTGTTTATCGGTGAGTTCGTCTCAGGCGACAAGATTGATATTAAGACTATCGCTACGAAGAATTATCCGCTTCTACCTCTTTCCGATTTGCAAGAGTGGTATGGGAAGCGTGTGGTCGACGCTACTTTAGCTTCGCTGGAGGAGTTTCAAGAACGCGATAGCGGATGGGCGTTATCGCGAATTCTAAATTTAACGGTGAATGTGAATAAGTATAATCTTATGCACGCTGGATGTCACGTCCAGATACCGCGAGAGATCGCGTTGAAGAAAGCGGTGATTAACGTGCGATCTACGGACAACGCGTGTTTCGCGTGGGCGGTAGTCGCCGCTTTATATCCGGTTGAGAAAAACACTGAGAGAAGCTCGCGGTATCCTCACTACTCGACGGTGCTGAATCTGGAAGGTATCGAGTTTCCCATGAGTTTAAATGGAATTACTAGATTCGAGCGTATTAACAACATATCTATTAATGTGTATACCGTTCGAGATAAGAAGGACGGGAAAAGTAGCTGCCGTATCGTTCCTCTGCGTCTCACTTGTAATAAGAAGGACAGACACATTAATCTGCTGTATCTGAGCGATACGACGCAACGAGATAATACGGCGCATTTCGCATGGATTAAGAATTTGTCTCGACTCATCGGATCGCAACTGAGCAATAGACAACATAAAGCGCATATATGCGATCGGTGAGTACAAATTAAAAAATTTGTCGCGTAGTGTGGATAATATACACGATTTAAAAAATGTGTTTTATGTCGCAGCTGCATGCATTATTTCCGAACGAGCGATAAATTATTAGCTCACAGCGCGGACTGTGGAAGGATGAACGAGTGCGCTATAGTTCTTCCTACTGAGGATGACAAATGGTTAGAGTTTCGCAATTACTGTAGAAAGGAGAGACTTCCATTCGTGGTGTATGCCGATCTCGAATGCGTGCTGGAGAAGAAAGAGGAGAAGAGAACGCCGAACACGTCTATCATTCAGCATCACAAAGTCTATAGCGCTGGATATTACGCGCGATGCGCGTTCGATGATGCTGGCTCGACATACAAAGCCTATCGCGGCGAGAATTGCGTATCGTGGCTTGTTAAAGAATTGTACGATTTAACGCTTCGCGCGAAGACTATTTTCAACATTGATGCGCCTATGGTGGATCTTACACCGGACGAATGTGAGAGATTCATGAGCGCGACGCACTGTCGCGTATGTGAGAAACCGTTCGAATCGGAAGACGCTCGCGTGCGCGATCACTGTCATCTAACCGGACGGTATAGAGGTCCGACGCATTCGAATTGTAATTTAAATTATAAGGAGACTTACGTAATTCCAATATTCTTTCACAATTTATCGGGTTACGATGCGCATTTCATTATTAAAGATGTGGCTAACGCTTTTCCCGGCAGCGTCGAGTTATTGCCGCTAACGAAGGAAATGTATATGTCTTTCACGAAGAACATTGAGAATGCGTCAAACGAGGGATGCTTTGGGAAACGCCTGAAATTGCGCTTCGTGGATTCTTTCAAGTTTTTAAGCGCGAGTCTCGAAAAATTGGCGTCGTATCTTGACAAGAGCGAGCTGAAGATCGCGCGTTCGGAATTTTCCGATCTTGACGACGCTGATTTCGAGCTTCTCGCGCGAAAAGGTGTGTTTCCTTATGAGTACGTCGACGACGTCGATAAATTACTGGAGACTCGTCTACCACCGCGCGAGGCTTTCCATAGTTCGCTAACCGGTGACGCGATATCCGAGAGCGATTACGCGCGCGCGATAAGAGTCTGGGAGCGATTTCGCGTCGAAACGTTGGGCGACTATAGCGATTTGTATTTAAAAACCGACGTTCTTTTATTAGCCGATGTCTTCGAAAATTTTCGCGACGCGTGTATGAGAAGTTATAATTTAAATCCCGCATACTATTACACGTTACCTGGATATACGTGGGACGCTATGTTAAAGCACACGGATATTCGATTCGAGTTATTAACCGATATCGATATGGTGATGTTCGTGGAACGCGGGATACGCGGCGGGCTAAGTCAATGCTCCAATAGATACGCGCGCGCTAATAACAAGTATTTGTAGACTTACGATCCTTCGGAACCGTCTTCTTATCTCATGTATTTCGATATAAATAATTTATACGGATGGGCGATGTGTCAACCTTTACCTTACGAAGATTTTCGATGGGTCGACGATGTCACGAGTATCAACTTAATGTCTGTGAGACCGAACTCGCCTATCGGTTACATTCTAGAGGTCGACCTTGCGTATCCGCCCAACCTTCACGATTCTCACGCGGACTTGCCATTCTGCCCGACGCGCGATAAGCCGCCCGGAAAGCGTGACGAGAAACTTCTCGCCACGCTGTGCGATAAGAGTCGTTACGTAATATATTATCGCAATTTGCAGCAATACATTCGGCACGGATTACGCGTTACGAGGATACACAGAATATTACAATTCGCGCAATCTCCATGGCTGCGCGGATATATCGAATTAAACACGCGACTACGAATTAACGCGAAAAACGAGTTTGAGAAAAATCTTTACAAATTGATGAATAACGCCGTGTTCGGTAAGACTATGGAGAATGTGCGCAATCACTCGGATGTCCGGCTGGTGACTCGATGGGACGGGCGATACGGCGCGGAGGCGATGATCGCGAAGCCGAACTTTCATAGCAGAAGCGTCTTCGCGGAGAATCTCGTAGCCGTGGAATTGCGCAAACTCGAGATTAAGTTTAACAAACCGGTTTACGTGGGTATGTGTATTCTCAATGTGTCTAAGATTCGTTTATACGAATTTCATTACGAGTATATGCTACCGTTATATCGAGATAAATGTAAAATAATGTATACCGATTCGGATAGCCTCATTTATCGCATCGAGTGCGAGGATGTGTATGAAGATATGAAGCGCGACATTGACAGATTTGATACGAGCGATTACGCGGTGGACAACGCGTACGGTATGCCTCTAGCTAATAAGAAAATATCTGGTGCTATGAAGGACGAGAATGCCGGCGCGATTATGACGGAATTCGTTGGGCTTAGAGCGAAGATGTACGCGCTACGAGTCGAAGGTAGAGACGATACGAAAAAAATTAAGGGTGTTAAGAGTGGCGTCGTCGCGAGAACGATAACGTTCGAAGATTACGCGCGCTGTCTTCGAAAAAGAATCGAGATGAGGCGCGAACAATCTTGCATAAGATCTAAGTTACACGAGGTGTATACGGTGTCGGAATTGAAAGTTGCGCTTAGCCCGCATGATGATAAACGATACATTGTATCAGGAACTATGGATACTTTACCGTGGGGGCATTATAAAATACCACGATAAGGAGCGAGGGAAACGTTATATATCGAGAATGTAATAAATAATATTTGTGTTTAATATAGTTTATTTTAATATAGTTTATTTTAATATAGTTTATTTTAATATAGTTTATTTTAATATAGTTTATTTTAATATAGTTTATTGTAATAAAATACTCCGAGAGCGCGATATAAGAGAATAACGAGCGCATGTCTCGCGAAAATCGTGAGAATATTTATAAACGAACGCGAGGATCGAACTCGCGAGATCGCGTTTTTTCGCGAGTGTTTTGTAATTTCGCGAGACGCGCGTTCGCCATTCTATTTACGACGCTCCCAAAGATGCTTCTTAAAATGTTCAAACTTTCAACTTATTGTTAATATAAATGTAACACAGTTTAATGTTAGCATAAACACAGTTTATTTTATAAATAATAAAGACTATTTTATAAATAATAAATAATATTTTATAAATAATATTTTATAAATAATATATAATTAATAAAATATTCCGAGAGAAAAAATAGTAAAAATGGGATATGCGAAGGTACGAAATATTCGCGAAGAGACGCGCGAATTTTTTCGAGTATTTTTATATCGTAAAAAATTGTAGTAGTTTCCTATCTGTTCTATTTCTAATAAATCTCGAGCTAGTTTTGACAAGTTGCTCCAACCAAAGATTTATAGAGAGCAAATAAATCTTGGCGAGAGCAACTTGCCAAATCTGCATCGAGATTTATTAGAAATAAAACAGATTGGAAACTTCCACAATCTATTTATTATGTTCTCGGAAGCATTATATATATCAAACAACGCGAAAAAGGTTAATGCGTGATACGACGTCCGCGTAATGGTGTGATAAAAGAATTTATATAGAGCGTGAGAAAGAGTCCGTATAAAGCGCGAAAGAGAAAACGCAGGACGCGGCGGCCGCGTAGCGGCGCGAGAAAGAATCTGTATGGTGCGCGAGAGAGAACCCGTATGGAGCGCGAGAGAGACGGACTCGCGCGTGTTTTTTCGAGTATTTCCACAAAATAAAAAATCATGGAAATTGCCGCTCTGTCCAATTCGCGGCGAATCCTAACCTAAATCAGGATTTGTCACAAGTTAGATAGAGCAATAATTTCCGTGATTTCTTTATTATGTTCTCGGAAGCATTATATATCGAGCAACGCGAAAAAAGGTAACCGCGAGATACGACGTTTGCTTAACGACGCGATGAAGAATTCATATAAAGCGTGAGAAAGAGTCCGTATAAAGCGCGAAAGTGAAAACGCAGGACGCGGCGGCCGCGTAGCGGCGGGAGAAAGAATCTTTATGGAGCGCGAGAAAGACGGATTCGCGCGTGTTTTTTCGAGTATTTCCACAATATAAAAAATGATGGAAATCATCGCTCTGTCCAATTTGCCACGAATCTTGATTCAGATTATGCGAGCTATTCCAAATCGTGACTGGAATAACATACCAAATCTAAGGCAGGATTTGCGGCAAGTTAGACAGAGAGAAAATTTCCACCATCTCTTTATTATGTTCTCGGAAGCATTATATATCGAGCAATGCGAAAAAAGGTTACCGCGAGATACGACGTTCGCTTAACGACGCGATGAAGAATACATATAGAGCGGGAGAAAGAGTCCGTATAAAGCGCGAAAGAGAAAACGCAGGACGCGGCGGCCGCGTAGCGGCGCGAGAAAGAATCTGTATGGAGCGCGAGAGAGAACTCGTATGGAGCGCGAGAGAGAACCCGTATGGAACGCGATAATTTTTATTTTTCTAACGAATAATTTTATTTAATATATGTAGTTGTATTTAATATATAGTTGTATTTAATATATGTAGTTTTATTTAATAATAATACATTTTTATCGTAATACAGCCGTTTTATTTATCCAAGAATTGTGCGATTCGTCCATTCCCAGCCATTTCACGTAAACTTCGTTGCCTCTTCGGCGCAGCACCTTTTCCACGAGATACACGTTGGGATCGTTGACGCGCAGCAACTCGTGCTCGTAAAATCCTCCGACGATCGGTTCGCCGCGCGAATCCTTCAGCAGATACGTTACGGGATTAGTTCGTTGTATCTTGGCTATTCGAAAAATTTCAGTGGTCCAGTTAGGTGTGAAGCCTTTCTCGAAGATCATCTTAAACTTGCTGACGCGTACTGGATCAGCTACTTTGAATTTAGCCGGAGTCGCGATTTTTATATTGCTGTATACCGTATTTAAAAGTTTATCGGCGATCGCTGGAGTCACGTCGACGGGTCTCATACTTATAGTGCGATGTTTTCGCGCGTTATATTCCTCGACGAGTCGAGGTAATTCGTCTATCCATTTATACGTTCCGCTTAGCGTGAAATATTTCCACATAGAATTTTTGAGTGTGCGATTAAATCGTTCGACGATCGACGCTTTCATCACCGAGTACGTCGAGTAATGATTCACTTCGCGCTTTTCCACGAATTCTCTCACTTCAGCGTTATAGAATTCTTTTCCTTTGTCGGTCTGCAGATTTTTCGGGCACCGCTTAGAGTCTCGCACTATCGTAGATAACGCTCGTGTAACCTCGTTTGCGCTCTTGCTTTTAAGCGGTATAGCCCAAGCGTATTTGCTTAATGCGTCGATAACGGTGAGTATGTAGTTGTGGCCTTTGTTAAGTCTCGCGTAAGGACGCATCTCGACCACATCCGCCTGCCATAGGTCGTCGTACCCGCGTATCGCGACGCGACGACGCGGAAAGTTTCTTCTCGCGGGCGCGTGCAATTCCTCGACTAGTCTTCGTTTTTCGGCGCTCATAATTCTCTTCTCTTTCTCTCAAGGATGACGTTGGGCGGGATCTCTCTCTCGAGCGGCTCGCCGCTCCGAGTGTCGCCGCTGGTCTCGCGAATCTTCGCTAGTTTCGTCACTCTCCCCGATAGCTCGTCCGCGTCTCTCTTCAATCGCGATGTTGAATTTTCTAATTCTCGTATTTTCACCGCAGAATCAGCCGCAGAATTTGCGGCGACGCGCGATTTTTGGGTTAGTTCCTGTATTATTTTCCCCTGATTGAATAGTATTTTACGATCGCTCGCGCTTTTCGTCGAAGACTCCGCAGCGTTGAGCGATATTGTTTTTTTTGCGACATCGATTTGATCGCTTAAACTATTAATTCCTTTATCTAAGGTATCGATTCGTTTACCTAGAGCGTTAGCGTTAGATTCTGTTCTCGAAACGGAATTTTCCACAGCGTCTATCCGTTTACTCAAAACGTCGTCGCGCGCTTCGATCTTGGAAACAAAACTCTCCGCGGCGTCTATTCGTTTACCCAGAGCGTTATCGAGCTGGGTGAGTCTCGTGAATAGTAGAATGACGCCTTTCCCTGCTTCGTCCGCGTCTTTTCTCAATTGCGACGTAATTCCTTCAACGTAGCTTTTGCTCGTCGCGTCGGCGTCCTCCTCCGGCTTAGCCAGACGCTTTATCTTGCGCTCTCTCGCGTCGTATTCGACGGAAGAGCTTAGACACAGCGCGTTATCGCGCACGTAATTTCGCAGAGATTCGATAGCCGGACGTAGTCTTCCAGCTCTCGCGTCATAGCCGCGGTTTTTTAAAGGCGTGCCGAATTTGCTCACGGACATCGCGAATTCCACGCACGACTGCGGCGATCGTCGATGCGACGGTTCGATTTATACTATCGCTCCCGTTTCGCGAAGCTCCTCGATTATCGATAGAATCTCGTTTTCGTGAGCGTTGTTGCCAGCTCGACGCGAAGCGTCCAGCAATCGCAGACGATCCACTAATTCGTTTGGATCGTCCCAATGAATGTAATCGATTCTATCGTTCGCGACTCGCATGGTTGACGGTACGCGACCCGCACCCATCTTTTTCGCGCTGCTGCCGTGAATAAGCGGAGCGATAACAAACTTGTATTTGTATCCTTTATTTCCTAAAACAGATTTTTTAGCGTCATGGTCGCGTTTATGAGCGTTCGTTGTTAACAATATACTCTTGTATGTTAATTTATCCTTTTCAGTATATGTGAGACTATCAGGATTTTTCATGAAGATTAATTCGTATAAACCGGGGGTACCGATGTATTTAATTTCATCTATAAGTATGGAATCATCCGCGTCTATATTGAATCGCCTATTGCCAAGCATCGCGCCTTTCGCGCTCATGTACACTCCGTAAACGTGATCGATCTCATTTGGCGCTTCTCCGCCGAGAAGAGCCCCCAAGTATTTTCGTCCCAACGGTCCTAGCCGGCCGTGCGGCATTTCGTAATCTTGAGAAATTCGCGAGGTTCGCTTAACAGGTGTTTCAAACGTTGAGGATGACTCGAGATTCTCAGATTCGAACGTTTCCTCTTCAGTTTCATCCCGCGCGAATGGATCTCTCTCGATAGGATACACGTTTGATGGAGTAGAAACGGCATCTAATCGTCGTCGCGCTCGTATTCGTTTCACTTTAGGTTTTTTCCAAGCGGGGGTCAACTCTTCCTCCTTCCATTTTTCCTCATTCCATTTTTCCTCGACGCTCGTCGTTACGGGCGAAGCGTCGATCGCGTCTCGCTTTATCATTTCGCGTTTAATCTCGTCTCGCTCGGCGCGCTCGGCGATGCGCCGCAGCGGGTCGACGATTGGCTTAAAACGGCTCTCCATCGCGATCTCGTTCTCCATTTTGCCGGTCTTTAACGCTCTGTGTTTTTTACGAATCGATGCGCGCGTCTTAGCGAGCTCTTTCGCCGTCTTCTCTCGTTCACCGATATCCGTCGCAGCCATCGTGATTAATAAATCGGTCCTTCTCGCTCGCGGGAGGGAGAGCGATCGATGCGTTCGACGTATTCGCGACGACTAATCGCTCTATGGTACGGCGAAATCGTTAAACCCTCGCCTATATCTGCCGGCGCTAAGCGCGCTATCTTTATCAATAACTAGGAAACCATATCTATATCGCCAACACGCGCGGCATAGCGCGTGAAAATTCTCATACGACATATCCGTGTTCACGTGATCATTGTATGCGTGACGCAAATTAGTGCCATCTTGCTTAAAAAGAATCAACAGATTCGCGTTATCTCGAATCAAATGCTTTGGTATTTTAGCGTACGTTTGGCACAGATAGAAGCAATCGATATTCGAGTGTCGACCCATAGCGAAGTACTCTCTAATAGTATTCTGTTTGTCGCACGCTACGTCGTCGAATACGAATATAGAATTCGGGAGCGCTTCGCTAGGCGAAATAACGTCAGAGTTATCGGAAAATGTGAAATAACCTATATCTTCCATCGGTGCCAATAAATTCTCTAAATACTGATATTTAGGCTGCTGCAATGACTTCGAGTAAACGTAAACGTTCTCGAAGCGTACACCGTGCGGGCTCTCCAACAAACTTATCAGCGCGTTCGTTTTACCACAATTAGAGGGACCGCAAATGAGGCAGCGAATAGCACTCGGCAATAGACGACCGTGTCTGCGCGCTTCCTCAGACGGTCGCGCCCTACTATCGAGATTCGTCACCCTTATCGCGATCGGCTGCCGCACGAAGCGCATTCCTCTCGCCGCGCGCGTGCGCGGTACACTCGCGCGAGGCAGGGCGAGATCTCTTTATTTATATACGAATAGATCGTCGTCGATCGCGCAGTAGCGAATCGCGCGCGGTGAATCGAGATATTTATTTTATTAATAGACGGTGACGATATTCTCGATTTCACCACCGATCAATTGCGGTTTATCCCGAAAGTAATTTTACTAAAACACTTCGGTCGCTATGTGGAACGATTGTGGGAGAAACTGCCCGAACATATAAGATTGGATCCGGAGATGCGGCGCTACCGTCGATGCCTGGAGCATTACAATCGTCTCTGGCAACGAACGCACATCGACGGCCCGGCGCCGCTCGTTAAAGATTGCAGCGAATGCAATTCGCGAAGCAGCGGTACGGTGTAATCGGTGATATCAGCGGCGCCGGCTTATTGAATAGAGCGATAAACGCGCTCCCCTTCGAATTACATATACCCGGATATCAATTTTGTGGGCCAGGTACTCGTCTCGCGAAACGATTAGCGCGAGGCGATCGAGGCATCAATCCTCTGGACGCGGCCTGCCGCGAGCACGATATCGCGTACTCGCGGAGCGGCGAGCTCACCGATCGGCACACCGCTGACCGCGCGCTCGCTGAGAGAGCGCGCGAGCGCGTCGTGGCTAAAGACTCGACTCTCGGCGAGAGAGCCGCCGCGACGGCTGTATGGATAGCTATGAAATCGAAAACAAAACTTGGAATGGGCGCGACGAGAATCAAGAGAAAGAAGAGCAAAAGGAGGACGACCGCTACAATGAAAAGAACGCTTCCGATAGCGAAACGCGGCGGCTTCTTGCCCCTGCTGCCGTCATTGGGAGCTCTCGGTTCTTTGGCTGGAGGAGCGGCGGGAATCGCGAAAGCGGTGCACGATCGCAAAGCGGCGCGACGACAGTTGGAGGAATTGCAGCGTCACGATCGCGCAATGGAGGGTCGTGGTTTATACCTCGCACCGTACAAGCGCGGAAGTGGCGCGTCCACGACGAGAAGAAGAGGAAGAGCTAAAAAAAACTTCGCGTAAACAGACGCTAGGAATTCTCCCATCCGTCGGAGTAACGACGAATGAACAGTTAAATCGCGCGGCGATACTCTCGCGCGTGCCTCACTTTAGAGGCGTGTTTATGCGCGACGCGCTTCCATCGCGGGCGCGCCGCGATGAGAGCGGCATCGTGAATTTAGACGACGCATCCGGCCCGGGTACTCATTGGGTGGCATATGCGAAAAAAGGGGGCGACGCGATCTATTACGACGGTTTCGGCAATCTTCGTCCTCCGCGCGAACTCGCGCGTTATCTGGGGCGCGATGCTAATATTCGATACAATCGTCGCTCCGAGCAAACGCGCGATCAAAATATCTGTGGACAATTGAGTTCGATTTCTCCGGGGGGTCGATTGGAGGAATCGCGCGCTATAATATCGACCGTCGCTCGTCGATCGAACGCAGTTCGATTACTTTCGTCAATCATGTCGCTAACTCTTACTCTTTCCGGACGAAGCAGCATTCTCGCTGCGAGTTACTTTCCGCCTCTAGATTTAAACGACGATGATTACGAGTTAGGTTTAACAAATTTCGAGACTTATAACACGATATCGAATGTAAATTCCACGAATAATAAATTTTACTTCGACGACAACGACGAGGTTATCGCGATTCCAGTGGGATCTTACGAGTTAAGCGCTATAAGCGCGTATCTAAGAGCCGCGATTCATCGCAAACGACGAGTGAGAGAGGAGAGACGAGAGCGCGAAAACGAGGAATTGGAAACGAGCGATGACGATTATATATACAGTGTCGACGACGACTATTTCGAAGACGATGACAACGGTGATAAGAGTGAAAATTCTATAACGCTTCGCGGTAATGATAACACTATGAGAAGCGAGATTAAGTGCGCGTATCGAGTAAATTTCACAAAACCTGATAACATCGGTTCGCTACTGGGTTTCTCGTCTCGCGTGTTACAATCGAATAAATGGTACGCGTCTGATAAGCCGATAAATATTATGGCTATTAATCTCATTAGAGTAGAGTGTAATGTCACGACAGGAGCGTATCACAATGACAAATCCGCGCATACTATACACGAGTTCGCGCCTAATGTTCCACCCGGATATAAAGTGTCGGAGATCCCAGCGCAGATCATTTACCTCCCGATCATCGCGCGGACCATTACTGATATAAATGTGCGTGTCGTGGATCAGAACGGAAGATTAATCGATTTTCGCGGCGAAGAGATCACAGTTCGTCTGCACGTGCGGCGAAGACGATAGAGATGCGCGATGCTCGTAGTGAACGGATCGAATGCGAGAAACGCGCCCATCGTCGCTATCGCGTCGCCCCTAGACGCGAAAAAGAGAAAGAAAAAGGGAGGAAGGTTAACCACCGCTAACGCGGCTTTCCTGCGCTCTTTGGGTTTCGTCGTACCAAGAACCGTTTCTCCGTAAAAGTGAAATGTGCGACATTCTAAGCATCGGCGGGGAGCCGATTTTCGACGATCGTATCGTCAAGATTGAAACTCACACATACAATCCTTACGCTAATACTACGTTTGGGAATAGCGACGAGATACGGATTCCTATACAACAGCAAGATTTGTACACATTACCATGTGATAGTTTTCTCTACATAGAAGGTAGACTCGAGTCTAAAGAGTCGCCGAGTGCGCAAGAGGGAACTGCATCGGTGACGAGGCTAGTGAACAATTGCGCGGCGTTTATGTTCGAGGAGATTCGCTACGAACTCGACGGTGTGGAAATCGATCGAAGCAGAAATGTTGGGATAACTAGCACGATTAAGAATTACGCGTCGCTGTCAGTCGAAAAAAGCAAGATATTAAAGAACGCCGGATGGGATTTATCAGCGGCAACTCATTCGTCGATCAACGATTTCAACTTTTGCGTACCTCTCAGCGTGTTATTAGGTTTTTGTGAAGATTACAAGCGTGTCGTGATCAACGCGCGACACGAACTTATTCTAATACGAGCGCGTAATGATAACAATTGTATCATATCGCGCGAAACGCAAGAGCCTAAAATCGTTTTATTAAAGATACAGTGGGGAATGCCACATATAGTGTTAAACGATATTAATAAACTAAGGTTATTGCGCACATTGGATAGCGGACGATATCTGAGCGTCGCTTTTCGCTCGTGGGATCTCTACGAGTTTCCGCTTCTACAGAGCACGACTAAACATTCGTGGGCTGTCAAAGCGGCGACGCAACTCGAAAAACCGCGATACGTTATCTTCGCGCTACAGTCCGGAAAGAAGAACGTTCTATCCGAGGAGCCTTCCCTATTCGACGATTGCAAACTAACTAATGTCAAATTGTATCTTAATTCCGATTTCTATCCTTACGACGATATGAATTTAGATTTCGATAAGCGCAAAGTCGCAGTGCTATACGATATGTACTCAAAATTTCGAAGAACGTATTACGGATGCGACAATGACGAAGCGCTCTTAAATCTGAATAAATTTTTAGTCTATGGCCCGCTCGTAGTCATCGATTGTTCACGACAAAACGAATCGATTAAAAGCGCCACCGTGGACGTTCGCATAGAGTTCGATTGCAAGGAGAATATTCCCTCTAATACCACAGCTTACTGTCTTATCATTCACGATCGAGTGGTGGAGTACAATCCGCTCACCAACGTTGTGCGCAGAATCGTATAAGCGCGATGATATTCAAAATATGAAGAGAGAATAATAGAGGCGCACACTTCGAGTACCGCTAATAACGGCGATGGACGCACCGATCTTCGTCGATCTTCAAGGTTTCGTAGTTAATGAGAGATTCGTCGCGAAAGAAGTAGCCGTGTTAAGAAATGGCGCGGAATTGACGCATCACATCTTTCGCCCACCGATGTCTTGGAATTTGCTAACGAGAGCGGAAAAATCTCGAGCGTGTTGGTTGACATCTAATCATCATCAATTAAAGTGGAATGATGGACACGTGAATTACGGGTCGATGAAAAGACTCATTCGGGACGCCGTATGTCGAGAATCTAGCCCCGATTCAGCGATAAGAATCTACGTTAAAGGTCACGAGAAGAAAAAATGGCTAATCGAGATCTTAGGAAACGTTGCCGACGATCGCGACGTTGCCGTCTCCGTCGAGACTATCGACGCTGATTACGAGGATATCAAACGTTTGGAAACTCTAAACGCTTCGCGAGCCTTTCGCTGCGGATATCACGCGAAGAATTGCGCGTTAGAGAACGCTTGTAAATTGCACGATTGGTGGTTCGAACGACGCGATCATTTGCGTAATATGTGCGATTGATTCTATATTATATTATTTTATATCTACTCGTTTGTATTATAAATTATATCGAATTATTGTATATTATGCATCATCATATATTATATAACATATCGAGTCGCTTATTTAATCTATAAATTTAATTATATTTTAAGCTTTATATAATGTATCGAATCTATTATCAATTATATAACCTACAAATTTAATTATATATAATGTACCGAGTGAATTATATAATCTATAAATTTAATCATTTATTTTAAGCTTTAATAAATGTATTCGTCATACTGTCGCAAAATACACGCTATACTAACGAACCGCGTTTTTTCTTTTATCGCGGTCGCGTATCCTTTCCCACGATAATAGCTCGCGCATCTCCTATTTTATACAGATGTCCGTCAGAAAAGTGTTCGATTATCTGATTAGTGTTATTATAATAAAATTAAAATAAATCTATTTTATTTTAGTATTTTATATTATAAAATAAATTTATATTTATATATAAAACGAATACTATTTTTATCGCGAGCGCGTATCCTTCCGCGATAAGAGAGCGCCAACGCTTACTACGAAAGAAATATAGCGCGAGAGCGAGAGGATATCGAAGAAGGAAAGAGAAGCGAAAAGAATCAACGCTTCGTTTAATATATAGTATTTATTCATAAAGAATCACATTTATTCATAAAGAATCACATTTTACAAATGCGTAATACACGAAATATATAAGTATAAGCAAAAATCAAATTTTATTAACGCGTGAAGTTACAGCTCGAAGAACGGCTGTGATTCGGGCTCGTAACCCTCTAATTGTACATTCGCTGGCGGTTCATTCTCGTCGCCCGTCGACGGTTCGGCCTCGTTCTCCATCGGCTGCGATTCGGGCTCCTCGTCGATTAATTGTGATTCGGGATTCTCGTCGATCGGTCGCGATTCAGGCTCTTCGTCGATTGGCCGCGATTCGGGCTCCTCGCTGATTGGCTGTGATTCGGGCTCCTCGCTGATTGGCCGCGATTCGGGCTCTTCGTCGATCGGTGACGCGATAACTCGCCTATTCTCGTGTTCGTGAAGCCTGTCGATTAATTCAGGGATGGCGAAGTCGCGATCGCGAAACTCAAATTGCTCGGGGGCTAGCGCGACGTCGCGTTGGCGAGCGTCGCGCAACGCGCTGTGAACATTTTGCGCCTGCGCGAGCATAGTCCTCGTCTTCGTAAATAAATCATAGAGCGATTCTCGCGCCGTTCTTATACAATCTTCTATCTGTTGTCTAAAGTAAAAAAGTAGAAGGATTATTACAAATTATAATTTATTATAAAAAGTATTATAAAAATTTTAATCGAATACTTACATTGAGCGCGCGATATCGATGTCTCCATCCAGCTGAAAGTTCAGTCTGAGCAAATCCGGACTGTTCTCGATAATGCCTCGCGCCTCCTCGCGCAAATCCGAGGCGAGATCTCCCAAAACGTAAGCCTTTATTGCAATTAAATCGCCGTTCACATTAATATAATCGGCCTATTAATTATCTGCTCAATTCGTTCCATATCGAGTAGTTCGCGACTGATTTTAATTCTCGTTATTTCACGCCTCGCCACTTTGCTCTTATACCGTTTCGCGCTTCGTCGACTAGTCACTTTACTATTTCGCGAGCGAGAATACTTTGACGCTTCTCGAAACGATCTCGCGTTTATAAAGATCGACGCGCGGATGCCGCGGTACGAGTGAAGATAAACAAGTAATAAAAATAGATTATAGAGGAAAATATATAACAAAAATAATGTGATAAGAGGGACTCGAGCGCCCGCTAAATAACGCGCATCCCGGATACGCGATGAATGTTTATCGTCATCGGAAAGGGTACGTTTCTCTAATCGCTCGTCAAGTGTTCTTCTTAGAAGATAAACGAATAATAAAAATAGAAATAATAAAAAAGTAAAACCGCGAGAGGAACTCGAGCGTCCGCTAGATAACGCGCATCCCAGTTCGCTCACCGTCGAAAGGTCGCGTCCCTCTAATCGGGGCGAACTGCGACTCTTTTTCGAACGAATCGCATTTCCTCTTCCCCCACCCGCGCCGAATTCGTCAACGATAAAAATAGACATCTCGCCGAACGCGCGAATCAATCGCGCCCGGCGTCTCTCGATAGTTTCCCGCGTCTTTCCCCGCTCCGCGCGATGACTAACGCGAAGACGGTTCTTCTCGTCTTAGCGACAACGCTCGTCGCCGCGACGGCCGCCGCGCCCGTTGATTCGGAAAAGGCCGAGGCGCTTCGCTTCCTGCGCGCGTACGGTTTTCTAAAGGACAACGGAGAATCGTTATCATCCGATAACGCGACATATCTGCGTCGCGCTTTGTCGCTGTTTCAGGAATACTATCAATTATCAGGAAACGGCGAGTTAGACGCAGTTACGCTTAGCCTTATGCGCAAATCGCGATGCGGTCTCGCGGATATTCCCGATCGCGCGTATAGCCCGATCGCGCGAAAATGGCCGAAAACGCGCCTCACGTGGAATTTTCAGGTAGCTAGCGAGGAACTCTCGCGAACGGCCGAAGCGGCGTTCGCGTTATGGGCGGTGAATTCGTCGCTAACCTTCGCGCGCGACCCGCTGCGACCCGATATATTGATATCGTATCGAACGGGCGCGCACACTTACGCGAATCGCAGGAATATAGGCATTTGCCCGGCGACCTTCGACGGTCCCGGGGGAGCCCTAGCTCACGCGTTCTTTCCCTCTGGAATGACCGATTTCGCGTCAGAGGTACACGTTGACGATTCAGAACCGTGGCACGTGTATCTCAATAAAAATCCTCCCAACACGCATCATTTGTTGCAAACGCTGACGCACGAGATTGGCCACGCTTTGGGTCTACAACACAGCATGCGCAACGACTCGATAATGTTTCCATATATACCCGATATCGAGAATCAATTTCCGGTTGAGCATAGAGGATATTCTGGCTATACAGAATCTGTACGGGTCTCACGACGACGGAAACTATCCAACGGCGACTCCCGCGACTACCGCGGCGCCCGCTACGACGAGTGTCGCGCCAATCGACCCCGCGCGCGCGGATCTCTGCGCTTTACGGCGCGTGGACGCCGCGCTGATAATGAATCACCGATTATATATAGCTAATCGCCGTAATGTGTGGTCAATCGACGTAATCGAGAAACGCTACGGTAGGCCCATGACGCTCACGGATTACGCGGCGTTTCTCCCAGCGAATTTCACGCGCCTATCCGCCGCGTATCGAAGACCCTCGGGCGATCTGGCGCTATTCGCGGACGATTCGATCTACCTCGCGGAATATCCTAGTCTTAAGCTAAAATCGGGTTGGCCGAGATATCTCCACGATATCGGACTTCCTCGAAATGTTAAGATTAACGCTGCGATAAACACGCACACGGGACGAACCTACGCGATCTACGACGACGACAAGGTAGCGGAGATTGACGAGTGCCGCATGATAGTTATTAGACACGCTCCATTAAAAGATATATTTCCCGGAATACCGCCCGTGATAACGTCAGCCTTTCGATATATCGACGGCAATCTATATTTTCTCGCCAAACGTTAATTTTACGCCTTTAATGAATTTACGAATATCGTAACTTCGGCGGGTCCTTTCGATCTACACGCGCTCGAGTGTCCTACGGATGGGCTGCTAAGACAATTGCGCGATCTCCTAAGTCGCGTTTATCGTCTCAGCGACGCGACCGAGAGAGAGAGAATCGACGAGGAGGACGACTAGAGCGACTCTGCCGTCATTTTTAAAAAATAGAATATAAGAGAGGACGCGCGCGAAAGAGGAAGAAGAAATCTCTACGCGAGTATATAAAGACCATCCATCAGTTAAGCGCTTCATTGTCGACGGAGAACGCCGAAGCCTACGAACGAAAAAAACGAGCGATAATGTACGCGACAATGGGTGGGCCACCGCAACAGCAGCACTCATTTGACAATCGATCGAGGCTAACCGAGCGAGACCGCGAGGATAGCGCGGGATACGCTAAAAGAGCTAAACAGGACAATGGGTAAGACTATTAAATGTTTATTCGAACTAATAATCCGCTAGCGTCGTTTCTCTTATCACCCGCATCCATTTTCAGACGAGATCGCGACCGAACGCCTAGATGTGACGCGGATGTTTCGATTGTGCGGCCGCTCAGAATCTTAGGAAGACGCTATCCATTGACCAAAACTGCGTACAAACATCTCGAAGTCAGCGTTAATGTTAGTTGACCCTCTTTTGTGGAAATCGTCCTTGGAGATTGCCACGGCAAGGAGATCTCGCTAACGCTGGATATGTGGAAGGAATTGCTCGATCTACGATCTACGCTTCTATCATATTTTCGCTCCGACGAGCGCGATGAGGCGCGTCCTCCAGCGCTGATATATATCAAACAGTTAACGCTGCGTTTCGGTAAACTCAACAATCTCCGAATACTCCGTCTCGAAACACCCAAAGTTCGTCTGGCCGTATCGGAGAGCACCGTTCTAACTATATTAAATCTAGAACTTTGTGTTAACCGCATCGTTACATCTTTAAGCGGTTTAACCGCGCATGTGGATAACAAGCTGACTCGTTTTCTCGATATCGCGGCAGGCGCTCACGATTCAGCGCTTATTCCCACGATGATACGCGATAACGAGAACTTCGACCGCAACGATATCGTCGATTGCGAGCTGCAGGCTCTGCTCTTCGGAGAATCGTGATACGCTTATTCGCATACTCGTATTATCACATTATTAATATATTAAAAATATTGTAAAAGAAAAACAATAAAAACGCTTCTCCTCTCGCGCAAAAACACAATCTCTCTTTATTCCACAACCTTTCAACGATTCGCTATCTCGCTCGAGCGATAAGCGCGCTCGTATCGCTGCTAACCTTTCCTCTATCCATCTCCCTCGGCGCCATATATCAGCGTTCGCGGATCGCGCGCTAGAAGCGACGCGCGACCCTTAAGAATCGTGATAACGGATCACGCGCTAAAAGCAGCGCGAGAGATCGCCGTCACCTCCTTAAGGAACGAGTCGCGTCAAGGACGAGTCGCGCCAAGGTCAAATCGCGCCAAGGTCAAATCGCGCCGGGAGAAATCGCGACCTCAATCGAGTCGAGCGTCATCTCCCGGGCGATCTCGTTGATTTTGTTGGGCGTCTAGATAGGCCGGCGCTAACTCACTTTCATGAGAGCGAGAGAGATGGATAGAGAGATAGAAAAGGATGGAGATATGAGTTAGAACAGTTTGTTGACGACCGAGGGGGACGCATGGACAGGGGGGGGAGAGGAGGGGGGGGGGTACGTAGGGCGAGTCGGTAAGCGCGACCCCCGATCGAGCCGAGCGCCACCTCACGGGCAATCTTAGCGATTCATACCCGCTCCCTCCCGTGACGTCACGCGCTCCCCCGACCCCCCTTCCCCTCTCGCCCTACGTACCCCCCTTCTCTTCCCCCCTATCCGCGCTTCCCCTCTCGGTCGTCTACAAACTGTTCTAACTCATATCTCCATCCTTTTCTATCTCTCTATCCATCTTTCTCGCTCTCATTGTCAAAGTGAGTTAGGGGCGGCCTATCTCACCTACTAGCATTGTTCGCGAAATTGCTGATACATTACGAGAAATTCTTTTATATGGGACTGATCGAAATACAATTATTAAATGATTAATTATTAATCACAAGTTTGATATTACAAAAATGTATTTTTAATAAAGAATTTTTTATATAACTGCTTCTTTATTTTATAATATTCAATATATATTATTTATTAGCCATTCTTTGTAAAAATATTATATAAATATCTTTAGCATTTCTAGGCCACTGCCTTTTTTTAACTTGCGCATCATCAGCTTTGATCCAAATATTAGATACTCCTTCTCTACATATACTTATATAATGACCTTCATCGATACATGAACCATGATGAAGTATAGCATTTATCGTCTTATACAATTGTCCAGCTACTAATACTTTAGTTGTTGGAACAGCACATAAGTTAAATTTGTGTGCTGCTTTCATTAATTTATCATCCTGTGATGAAAATAGTATTAAATGAATAACAACTATCTCTTCTATCAATGTTATTTCATTTTTAAATAGTATATCATTTCCAGTACATTTACATAATTCATTGTGTGATTGATACCAATGTGAAAACGTAACATTTAATAAATCATTAAGAGTATAAGTTTCTTATTCAAATTATTAACAGGAATGGAAATAATAATATCATTATCAACAGTAGTTTTTGTATTACCACAAGTTTTGCACCGTGCAGTTGAAGTTACTTGATATTCTATTAAACTTCTTATACAATCATATTTTTTGCAAAGAGCTATAAGAAAATCAGATGCATTTCGTTTTGCAGTGCTCGAAAAATATTCTCCTAAACATTGCCGTATTACATATGTATTTAAATTACGCATTCCATTTTCATACCGATGCATTAATATACGTAAAACATCTGATATATCGCAATTAAACAATTGCTGCCTAATGACATTTAAATGTAATAAACATTGCAATACCGCATTTGCATAGCATGAAATCTCGTCTGTATTTTGGAAACCATGTATGACCCAAGCAGTACTTCGTGGAACTTTTTCATGTGATTTTTGGACAGAAGTAATTACTTTTGGTAATGCCCATAGGACATCTTTTACTTTGCGATAACGCTCTTTTGAAACAGTAATCATTTCTGCTTTGGGTTTATGTATCCCTTTTAGACGATTATATTCGATGATAGCTTCTTCGCTAGCTTTTACAGATGAAGGATAATAATTAATCAAATGTAACCCTTCTAGAGATGTTACTCGCGACAATGCAACGTAAATTTGACCACAATTAAATACAGAGTTACCAATGTCCATAATAGCACTTTGCAAACTTAATCCTTGGCTTTTATGAATAGTGATGCTATAACTCAGAGATAATGGAAATTGTTTTCTGATAACATACGCTCTATCAATCACCTCAAATTTAACACTTACTCTTTCAATTAAATATTCTAAACCTGACGGTAAAAGAAGTTTAATCTTTTCGACGTAATCAGTATCTTGTATAATTGAAATCACTGTAGCAATTGTACCGTTTACAAGACCAAAACTAGCATCAATATTACGCCGTATCATAACTTTTGCTCCAATTTTAATTTTTATTTGTTTTGAAAGCCCAGCTATTCTAGAATTATTATCATTATCATTATTTGACAATACTTTTAATACTTTCTTTTTACATATGGAATACATTCAATCGTATCTTCAGCAATCAATAATATTTCTTTAGAAACAATGCGACTTAACATTGCATCATTGAGAACATCACACATACGACAAGTAGGCAGTAAACAAACGGTATCTGACGGAAGATTGTTAATGAAATCACATAATTCGTTTAATCTAGATTCGAAAGAATCTCCTTTGAAAGATATTTTCCTATTTTCGAGAATCTTACAATCAGATTTTGTCAATAAACCAATACGAATTCTTGACAGTAACTTACGGTAAGATCATCTCCTTGCTGGCGCATATTGATTATCAATTCATCGTAGTCAAATAATGTAGTCCATAAATTAACAGCACTTAAGGAACCAAGATGTTTAGCAATTTTTTTATCGGATAAATGTACAAAGATAGGATCTTCGTGTACAGGAGGTAGTTGAAGCAAGTCTCCGAATAAAAGAATGTGCTTTTGACCAAACCAACCATCATCGCAATCACCAGTGTCAAATATTTCAGACAATCGAAGATGTATATACATTAAAGTCAAATTAGATATCATTGACACTTCATCAATTACAAAAAGGATAACATCTTTAAGATCTGCTCGTAAAACTTTCAATACATGATCAGATAGTTGTTTATACTTAGGAGTATGACCATGTTCAACGGGTAATTGAAGCAATCTATGAACTGTCAAACCATCTATATTAAATGCTGCTATACCAGTAGGTGCTGCTACAGCAGTATCTTTATTAAGATTTTGTTTTATCCAGCATTTAATAGTCTTGATTAAGAAACTTTTTCCAGTACCACCTTCTCCGCTAATATATAATCGTAATAATTTATCTGAATCTACAGTATTAATAACTCTGTCGAATGCTCGTTTTTGATCCGTATTTAATTTTGTTATCATTTCAGATACATCGATTTCTCGAATTACTTTATCACCAAGATCTTTAAAATCTTGCATCGCTTCACCAGCCTCTTTTAAACACCTATCGGATTTTCAGGATCATCCTGAGATTGCTGTTTTTGTAAATCATCTAAGCATTGCTGAACTAATTCTTTTGCAGTTTCAAATGCTTTTTGCAATTCTTCTAATCTTTCATGATATTGCAATGCTTGTACAAGATGCAGTTTTACTTTGTGAAATGATTCGGCATAAGTATGGCATTCATTTCTAAGATCCTCTAATTTTCGCCATGGTTGAAATATAAGCAATAACGAAAAGAAATAATTTTCCGGTTGTGTATTAACATTATATCTATAATGATTTATAAGATATTCGCGTTGTCGCCGTTTAAGATAATAACCATTATTTATTTTATAATATTCAACATCTTTATTTTTTGGTTTGATTTTTGAGATATCGTACCACTGTGCAAATTCATAAAGAGATATATTTTCTAGTTCGTCTGGTCTATGTGGATAGTGATTATCTATTAAAGATGGATAAAATATATCTGTAGATTCAGCATCAAGAGCTTCAATTTCTTTGCGGTTTTTTAATTTTCTATATCGTATTTGGTTAACATCTAACCATTTGATAGTTGTATTTCGATCAGTTCCATACAAAGGAGTACCTAATAATGTATCAGCAGCTTCGAGAGCTCCACATTCTCTATTATTCGTAAATCGCAAAGCAATATTCCAAAGACAACTCGCTAATGATTTGTTTTTATTATTCTTACTATCAAGGATAGTATCAGACAACTCACTTTTTCCCGCTTTATTCATATATTTAGTAATGTACCAGGTAAGCAGCAATGATTTTTCACCAATAAATTGTATATCCATATTACCTTCCCATGCAGTAAGAAGAACAGGATTATAATCGTTTATATTAACTTCATTATCTGTTCGAGGAAGATCATAAAGCCTACTTTTATGTTTCAATTGTTTTCTACCTGCTATCGAAGTTGCTACATCTCTCATATTCAAAGTCTCAGTAACGGGACGAGGAAATCCAAAACGATACCGACGAATAATTTTACGTTCTACTTTTTTAGAACGAAGACAATAATCATTATGTATATGTCGTTGATGCGTATTAACACGCCTGTACAATAGTGGCGAAATATTTTGATCCGGCATTTTGCAGCTTATATGTTGTAAAATAAAATTGAAGACTTCTTCAATAGTAAATTCACCGAAAATCGGTGCATTTTTAATCCATATAATAAGTGGAAATGTTGTATACCTCTACCTTGGTGTTCTCGTCGCCAGAAATAGTGCGTTATTTCTCCAATTGGATGATCTTTGGAGCTAATGAAATCAAGCATTGCCCGAAACTTATTATCAAGAAACCTGGATGTTGATACAGGATCTTTAGCAACAAGTACGCTAACGCATAAGGAAATATCATGCCATCCATTTACCTCACGAATATATTTAACTAAATCTTCCCATAACCACTCACTCGGACTTAATGTTAAAAACCATGTCGCAGGGCCATAATGCTGTGTCATACAATTTAAATCACTTCTTGGTCTACGCCAATATTGCTCTGTATTTCGAAGTGTGGCAAATATTGTACTCAAATTAGATTCCAATAATTCTTTCGACATCGTTTCTAAATATTCAGCAGCCGTGTAACGAACGCGCGGATTAGTTACGTTCATTTTATGATAAATTCCACGATTTAAAATATAAAATTAATAATTAATTTGTGAGTTGAAGTGAAAAGATTTGTCCTGTCGTACAATTAAAATCATGATATAGTCACTATAAAAAAGTTAGTTTGATATAAGATTATATGTATACAAATTAATTATTAATATTATATTTTAAAATGCTAAAAGTGCTTAGCGTAATGTCAAATTCATGAATCTCGAAATAGATTAGTTTAATAACTTTTGATGTAGCTAATTCATTCAGTTCCTCCTTAAATATTACATTCAAATATAGTAATTAACATTAAAACACTTTTTTGTTTTAGTTATAGAATAACCGCCTGCAAGATGGGCAAGAGCGGGACGAGAGAGAGAGAGAGAGGCCGAGGCCAAGGTCGAGGCAATGTTGTTCTCAGGGACGCTTTCTCGCTCATGCGCATTAAACATGGCCTTAAGATACGTGTCAAATTTATAGAAAAAGGGTACTGTTAAGCCCTCTGCTCAGATAATGTTAAGAATAATCTAAAATGTTTTACAAATTAATGAATCACAAATAAATAATAAAAAATTAATAAAAGACGATTATAATTAGCTTAAAAAATTTCTGGCATTAAACATATTATTGTAAGTAATGTACGTACACAAATATGTACTACATACGCCGTCGCTGGATTTCTCTACCAATGCAATTAACCCGGTGGGTGCTGGGAATCTTTTTTAGGATAGTCCGCACCAGGTTAATAAAAATACAAGTGCAAGACAATATAAATCAAAAGAAATTTTACATTTTCGTTAAAAAAACTTGGTGGGTGCTGGAGTCCTTTCTGGGATAGTCCGCACTGGTTTTTTTTTAATGAAAATGTAATTTAAATTTTGTATTTTAAAGTTTGATGATATGCACTTATATTTTTATTCTAATCTAGTAGGTGCTAGGAATCCTTTTTAAGAAAAAATAGCCTTTAGCAGGTTAATAAATAGTCATACTTTAAAGATAATGAATGTATTTAATGTTATCATAAACATATAGAATTATTATTTTATTTTTTATTAGTTTATAGGTATAATGTGTTTTTTTTGTTCTTCCTTATGCAAAGTATAAACTATCTTTAATTTTGAAATAATAAGATATATTTTCTTTTTTTTACTAATCAAAATATTAATTCTATATATTTATGATAAGATATATATGCATACATTTTATAAATGAGATAAGATATATGATGTTTTGTTCTTTTTACGTATAGTGTAAATTATTTTTGATTTATGAAATACGCATAGCTTAAACTATTTTTGATTTTTGAAATGTGCGTAGCATAAATTGTTTTAGATTTTTTATTTATAACATATAAGAGATAACTAGTTTAAAGATAAACAGTTTAAAGATATTTTAAGATAATGAATGTATGTAATGTCATCATAAAAATATAGAATTACTATTTTATTTTTTATTAGTTTATAGGTATAATGTGTTTTTTTGTTCTTTCTTGTTATGCAAGGTATAAATTATCTTTAATTTTGAAATAATAAGATATATTTTCTTTTTTTACTAATCAAAATTAATTCTATATGTTTATGATAAAGCTTATAAGATATATGTGCATACATTTTATAAATGAGATAAGATATATGATGTTTTGTTCTTTTTACGTATAGTGTAAACTATTTTTGATTTATGAAATACGCATAGCTTAAACTATTTTTGATTTTTGAAATGTGCGTAGCGTAAACTATTTTTGATTTTTGGTTTATGACATGTAAATAAGATTTTATTCTTGTTAAATAAAATAAATGAATTTTATTTTTGTTAAAATGAGATGTAATAAGATATATATGTATATGTAACGACTTATGAGGTAAAAATATACATAAATAAAACTTGATTAATTAATAACTAACAAAAATATATTCATTTATTATAAATCCTTTATTACAAATCCGTTTTTAAGAAATTTTCAGGAATCAAGACTCTAGCTTTTTTAAACAAAATGTATATGTGATAATGTCAGTTTTATAAATAAAAATATTAATTTAATTTATATTATTGCTCGTAGTTATCCATGATGCCTTTCAACAGGTATAGATTACATTTTCCAGAGTGCAATATTATGTAACATAATGGAATAATATATGGCCGATAGCACTCTTTCATTTATAAGAAAATGAAGTTGCGAAATTCTTCGTGTTCCACTGAAAAATAAATGTGTGGCGGATAACCACCACAAAAGCTCAGGCGCGCGAAGAATATACGCGCTCCTGAGAACAACCGGCCGAGATCACGCGCACGACACGTGAAAGCGCGCGGCGACGATCACGCGCCAAGCACGAACAGGCCCGCAGGAACTTCGGGAGCCCACCGAGACGCGGCGCGAACCGAGAGCCGCTACCAGCAAGTGAAATCCGTTGAGGGGCAGTATATAAGGGCACCAGCGGAGCGAGATAATTAGTCGCGGCTCAGCGCTGCTGGAGAGGACTTCTCTCGTGAAGCAGGACTGAGTTAGCGACGGCTGATAGAGCTCGGGTCCGTCAGTTATTTTCTTTCGAGCCTTGTATAGATACCACAAGCAAGGGGTAAGGAGACGTCCACGTCCGTTACCGCCGCCCGCATCACCTGGGCCATTCGAGCGGACAGGAGCGGAGCCTGCACCGGAAGCACCCTCTCCACGTCGCGTCTGCTGGACGCTGAGGGAGTGGAAGCTACAGCTACTCGAGCTGTCGCCGGTACATCGCACACGCCCTGGACGGGAGTTCCTCTCGACGTGGGACGTACGAGTTCGGCGCTATACCTCGCCGACCTACGGGTGGAAGTACCCGGTCAAACTCTCTCCGCTACCACCATGACCTTCGGAGCGGACAGACCGAGGGACGCAAACTCACCCTGAGAGCAGAGTGCATCGCGGCACATAGGTTTACTCCTCCACAGGCGAGAAGGCCACGCAGGCCTCCAACAACACCTGCGAGAGAGCCACGCTGTCGGACCTCTCAGACTGGGAGGAAGCGACGCAACACCAGGCCACGCAGACAGACGTTCCGACTTCGCCGGAAAGGAGCTATACTCCTCCCGGGACTCCTCCCGCGCTGCGGAAGTGGGGACCACCCCAGACTACGGTGACGGCGCCGCATATCCAGTGACGAGAACGTCTGCACTAACGCCTACACCCGCGTTCAATCGGCCCTTTTCAGTGCCACACACAAACAAATATAAAAATAAACACTTGTATATACTAGCAAACTTGTAATTACGTGAAAATATATTTCTGTACATAGTAAACAGAACGTGCTCATTGAAGACCACCTTTCCACGACCACTCCCTGTTTGCGAATCGTGGGGGAAGGAAGCCAGCGAAGCTCCGCACAACCCCAACAAATTGGTGACTCCGACGTGATCTGACAGGGATCAAGTGGAAAGATGCTGAAAGACACGAACACCACCGTCCTGCTGGACGACGAGGACGTAGCAGTCAACAGGATTGCAGTCCGAATACCTCCCTTTTGGCCGGACGAATCAGAACTATGGTTTGCCCAATTGGAAGGACAACTCACACTCAGCAACGTCACAGATGACAGCATAAAATTCGCGCAGGTGCTCTCGCGGATAGAGCCGAAACAGGCGCGAGAAGTAAAGGACATAATAACCCACCCACCCGCCCAGCAGAAATACGAGGCGATAAAAAAGGCTCTCATACAGAGACTATCGATATACCAGGAACAGCGAATACGACAGCTCCTAGAACACGAGGAGCTGGGCGATAGAAAACCCTCGCAATTCCTACGCCATCTAAGCACGCTAGCAGGAACAATCGTTCCAGATGACCTACTGCGAATCCTGTGGTTAGGGCGACTTCCGATGCAGATGCAGGCGATTCTAGCCACTCGTAACCAGGATAAACTGGGAGACGTGGCAGAACAGGCCGACCGTATACACGAAATCGGAAACAAATCGCTAGTACTAGCCGCAACCGCACCACCACATACGACAACAGCCGCCTGGGAAACACAAATCGAAGCCTTACGACAGCAAGTTGCAACATTAACGACAGAAATGACCAGCTTGGCGAGAAACCTGAGAAACGAACAAACCAGAAGTCGCGCAAGGAGTAGACAGAGAGACCGATCAAAAAGCCGAAACAGGAACCAAACTCTCCAAAAGGAAGGCATCTGTTTTTACCACCGACGCTTCGGCGACAAGGCATTAAAATGTACAAAAGCCTGTACATATAAAACGGGAAACGAAGAGGGCAATCGCTGATGGCGGCAAGCGATAATAGCCCCGAACCTCGCCGCTTATTCATGACGGACCGAACAACAAAAATAAGATACCTCATCGATACAGGCTCAGACGTCTGCGTATATCCTTACAATAAAATAGGAAAACGCCAACGAGCAGAGGCGTATCAACTTTTTGCGGCTAATGGATCTACCATAACCACATACGGAACGGTGACGTTACAGCCCGACTTCGGCCTCCGGCGAGCGTTCCCATGGCGATTCATAATCGCCGACGTAACCCAACCTATCATAGGATCAGACTTCCTGTGTTACTACCACCTCCTTCCGGACGTGCGAAGGAAGAAACTGCTGGACGGAGCAACGGGACTAGCTTCAACAGGAACGGCAAACAAAGACAAAACAGATTCGGTAAAGGCCATACGGGAGAACAATGAGTACCACGACCTCCTACAGGAATACCCAGGGATCACACAGCCAAACAACAAGCAAACAATCAGCAAACATGGCACCACACATTATATCAAAACAACGAACGGACAACCGGAAACATGTCGCCCCCGCAGACTGGCACCGGACAAGTTAAAAATAGCAAAAGCAGAATTCGAGCTATTAAGACAAGAAGGGATAATACGCCCCTCGAAAAGCCCATGGGCATCACCATTACATATGGTGCCAAAAGGGAAAGGTGCCTGGAGACCCTGCGGAGACTATAGGAAGCTCGATGCACGCGCTATACCGGACCGATATCCTATACCACATATAGAAGATTTCTCGCAAACACTTCACGGGAAGAGAATATTCACTACAATCGATCTGGTACGTGCGTACAACCAAATTCCGGTACAAGAGCAGGATATATCCAAGACAGCCATCACAACACCATTCGGACTATACGAGTTCTTATACGTGCCCTTCGGGCTGCGCAATGCTGCGCAGACATTTCAGCGATTCATGAACGAAGTAATACATGGACTCGATTACTGCTACGCATATATAGACGACATCCTGGTAGCATCCCGCTCTACAGACGAACACAGAACACATTTGCAACAACTATTCGAACGATTGAACACATACGGCATCAGGATAAATCCAGCGAAATGCGTATTCGGAAAAAAGGAGGTAAAATTCCTCGGATATATGGTATCAGCAAACGGGACACGCCCACTACCAGAGAAAGTAGAAGCCATCAAGAACTTCCACAAACCAAGCACCATAAAACAGATGCGACAGTTCTTGGGCACGATAAACTTCTACAGGCGTTTCATACCAGGGGCAGCTGGCGACCAAGCGAAACTGAATGACGTTCTAAAAGGACCCAGAGCAAAGAACAAAACTCCAATTGAGTGGACAACACCACTCGAAGAAGCATTTGAGAAGTGCAAGGACAGCCTGGCACGAGCAACACTGTTGGCACATCCCAAGCCGGGAACAGAACTGACGCTAACAACAGACGCATCAGACACGGCACTCGGAGCGGTGATACAACAAAAAAACGAGCAAGAATGGCAACCACTAGCATTCATGAGTAAAAAATTAAATCCGGCACAAAGGAAATACAGCCCGTACGATCGCGAGCTACTAGAAGTATATACAGCTATCAAACACTTTCGACACATGCTAGAGGGAAGAGAATTCACGATATACACCGACCATAAGCCGATAATATATGCCTTCAACCAAGACCCACTACGCAGTTCGCCACGCCAAGCACGCCAACTCGACTTTATCAGCGAATTCACGACTGACATACGACACCTACCAGGGAAGGAAAACGTCGTAGCGGACGCACTATCCCGGGTAGAAGAAATACAGATGGCTGTAAAGTACGAAGACCTTGCAAAATCACAGGAAGGAGACACAGAACTACAAGCCTTGCTGCTCAACAAAACCGGATTACAGCTAAAGAAGATCCCCATACCGGGAACGACCACACAATTATATTGCGACATAGCAACGCCAATAACACGCCCATTCGTGACCAAACCATATAGACAGCAGGTTTTTAAATCCCTGCATGGCTTGGCTCACCCAGGGATCAAAGCAACGGCAAGACTCGTCGCGCAACGTTACGTGTGGCCAAACATACAACGGGATTGCAATAGCTGGGCACGAGCATGTCTAGCATGCCAAAAAGCTAAGATTACGAGGCACAACACGACTCCGATGGGGACCTTCCAAGCCCCAACAAAGCGATTTCAACATATCCACATAGACATCGTAGGACCCTTGCCGATGTCAAGAGAAAGCCGCTACTGCCTAACGATGGTCGACCGCTTCACGAGATGGCCGGAAGCAGTTCCAATACCAAATATAACGGCGGAAACGGTAGCAGAACATCTCGTCACGCAGTGGATAGCACGATTCGGAACACCAGCAAGGATAACGACAGACCAGGGACGACAATTCGAGGCAGAAATGTTCAAACGGCTGACTCAACTAACAGGTTCAACACACCTACGAACGACGGCCTATCACCCAGCTTCCAACGGAATGGTAGAAATATTCCATAGACAATTCAAGGCGGCAATAAAATGCCACGCGACGGAGAGATGGACGGAAATCTTGCCGATCGTGTTAATGGGAATACGAGCCGCATGGAAGGAAGACCTAAAAACCACCTCAGCAGAACTGGTGTACGGCGAACCGATACGCTTACCAGGCCAATTCCTAATAGACGAAGACAAGGACGCCTACAACAACGAGGACATAGTAGAAAAACTACGGGCAACAATGAGCAAACTACGCCCACGCCTCAGGCGACACGGAAAGAAGGCAACCTTCGTCTTTAATAACATGGCAACAACACCGACAGTTTTCGTACGACACGACGCACCAACAGGGGCACTACAACAACCGTACGACGGCCCATATAAAGTCCTCCAAAGGAACGAGAAAACTTATAAAATACAAATCAACAAGAAAACAGTCAACGTCTCAGTCGACAGACTGAAACAGCATATAGCTTGGATGAAGAGACGCTACGGCCAGAAGAAGAAGCAACAACGCCAACAACGCCGACACCAACAGCAACAACGAAAGCACAACAAACCCGAAGTGGAAGAATAGCACGCCCGCCAGTAAGATTCGCATACGGATCATAGAAAAGAAGGAGGACCTTAAACACAACCAAGGGGGTTCTGTGGCGGATAACCACCACAAAAGCTCAGGCGCGCGAAGAATATACGCGCCCTGAGAACAATCGGCCGAGATCACGCGCACGACACGTGAAAGCGCGCGGCGACGATCACGCGCACGACACGTGAAAGCGCGCGGCGACGATCACGCGCACGACACGTGAAAGCGCGCGGCGACGATCACGCGCACAACACGTGAAAGCGTGCGGCTGCTATCACGCGCCGAGCACGAGCAGGCCCGCCGGAACTTCGGGAACCCACCGAGACGCGGCGCGAACCGAGAGCCGCTACCAGCAAGTGAAATCCGTTGAGGGGCAGTATATAAGGGCACCAGCGGAGCGAGATAATTAGTCGCGGCTCAGCGCTGATGGAGAGGACTTCTCTCGTGAATCACGACTGAGTTAGCGACGGCTGATAGAGCTCGGGTCCGTCAGTTATTTTCTTTCGAGCCTTGTATAGATACCACAAGCAAGGGGTAAGGAGACGTCCACGTCCGTTACCGCCGCCCGCATCACCTGGGCCATTCGAGCGGACAGGAGCGGAGCCTGCATCGGAAGCACCCTCCCCACGTCGCGTCTGCTGGACGCTGAGGGAGTGGAAGCTACAGCCACTCGAGCTGTCGCCGGTACATCGCACACGCCCTGGACGGGAGTTCCTCTCGACGTGGGACGTACGAGTTCGGCGCTATACCTCGCCGACCGACGGGTGGAAGTACCCGGTCAAACTCTCTCCGCTACCACCATCACCTTCGGAGCGGACAGACCGAGGGACGCAACTCACCTTGAGAGCAGAGTGCATCGCGGCACACAAGTTTCTCTCCTCCACAGGCGAGAAGGCCACGCAGGCCTCCAACAACACCTGCGAGAGAGCCACGCAGTCGGACCTCTCAGACTGGGAGGAAGTGACGCAACACCAGGCCACGCAGACAGACGTTCCGACTTCGCCGGAAAGGAGCTATACTCCTCCCGGGACTCCTCCCTCGCTGCGGAAGTGGGGACCACCCCAGACTACGGTGACGGCGCCGCATATCCAGTGGCGAGAACGTCTGCACTAACGCCTACACCCCCGTTCAATCGGCCCTTTTCAGGGCCACACACAAACAAATATAAAAAACAAAAAAAACTGGTATATACTAGCAAACTTGTAATTACGTGAAAATATATTTCTGTACATAGTAAACAGAACGTGCTCATTGAAGACCACCTTTCCACGACCACTCCCTGTTTGCGAATCGTGGGGGAAGGAAGCCACAACCCCCACAAATGTATATTTATATAAATAGAAATTCATAAGATTTATACGCATTAACTTTACGGACTGCATTTCACCAATGTTATTTATACTTATCTGTAATTGCATATGATGCGTGACAAATAACTATGTGATGACACTTCTTTGACAAATGTATTCGAATACACTGGATCCTTCAATGTGTCTATATTATTGCTCGCAGTTATCCATACTGGCTTTCGATAAGTATAGATTAAATTTTCCAGACTGCAATATTTATTATATAACATAATGGAATAATATATGGCTGATAGCATTCTTTATTTATAAAAAAATGAAGCTGCAAAATTCTTCGTAATACTTACGGATAGTTGAATCAGATATAGAATATATCTTACTTATCATAGATTATTTTTAAATATAATGTGACGTTTTGTTTCGTTTTTACACATAGCATAAATTACTTTTGCAATGTTTTATTTTTCTCTATAAATGAGGTAAAAAAATAGTTTATACATTTATGAGATAGGATGTTTATATTTTATTCAATAATATGTTTATTATAAGATGTGTGTGTGTGTGTGTGTGTGTATTCAATACCTGATCCAACTAACCACGAGTATTACGAAGAATTTTGTTGCTTCACTATTTTATAAATGAAAGCGTGCTACGTACGCTATATAACATTGCACAATTGCATTGCAAACTTATTAACCTATTGTTATAGCCCAAAATGGCTATAACCAAATTAGCATAATTATTAATTATTAAATATTATTTAACGTCTTCCGACTATTACTCGAAGCCGAGGAAGACGTATAAAGTTACGAGCGCAATCGCTGACAAAGCAAGCCACGCGCGGAGGCCACGCGTTCGCGAGACTCGAAGAACGATACGCCGGAAATGCAAGCAAAGAATATACGTAGCTTGCATCCGGGGTTTTTCCACCCAAAATCGAGCGACACGACCACCTATGGTCCTGTCGCTAAGCGATCCCCTCCAAAAAACTAATCGAACAGGAGGTGATAAAACTACCCACCTCGAACGAGCGCTAGGCAGTCCTAATCACAAAATCACACGGACCAGTTATAATCATACAATTACGTAGTGCCAATAAATTAACAATAGCAACCACGAGACAGACTAACGTAAACGATTTAATAATAAAGAACGTTCCAGCTGATCTCGCGACGGCAGCCGCGATATCAGGCACGCGAAGTAACTCTATACCGCGATAAGCCAAGTTAAAGTGCGCAAAGGAAAAGAAGAGTTAAAGTCGATGTAACTAAATAAATGATTTTTATTCTACTCAAACTACATATTTACTACAACGGCGGAACGACCCTGCACGATCCCGAACTCCTTAGTTCTAATTTGGCCAACGATCCCCAAAAATTCGCTGTGCTTCCACAGAGGCACAACACTATATCTGTCAAAAGCTGGTATGGATGCAAGCAGTAGAAGCGCCGCTAGCGCAATCTTATATCGAATGCTCGAACCGTACAACTTCTTGTACACATGTGCATGGGGGGATTGGGCGTCGATGACGACGGAGACGTTTCTTACAAGTAACATTAGGGAAGTGTCATACGGCGATTTTCCTGAAACTTGGCATACAAGTAGTACATGGAAAACTATTAGACACGTATATTGTTATATCGGCCCGAAAGCCGTTTGAAGGGTAGAAATCACCCTTATCTATTTTGGGGGTAGGTTCGACTATTTTACGAATTATTTTTACAATTGTTGCGAGATCAGGTAACTAAGGGTTTTTGGGGTCGCTGATAACGAATCTGAAGTCCGTTTTTAAGAATTCAAAATGGCGGATCCAATATGGCGGTCGCATTTTTTCAAAAGTTTTACACCCTGTCAAAAAGTGCGAAAATTGCAAAAAAGTAAGAAATGAGCATAACTTTGAGGCGAATTTGTAGCAAAAAGATCCTAATCGAGAATTACCCCTAACAGTAACGAAACATCGAAAAACAAAAAAGGAAGCAGATAAAACCAAAACAATCAATTTGTCTACAAATTTTAATTTGATCTTCTAGGACCTAGAAGATCAAATTAAAATATATTACATATATAATATGTGAATAATAAAAATTTTGATATTAATTAATTATGAAAATAAAAATTATCTATTAGCAAAATTTTAATGGCGATTTGGCGGAAGGTACGATCCCAGCATATTTTTGATATAGAGACGCTCCTGTATGAGGCACAGCGTTACCCGCGCGATCGGCGGCTCGGCTGTCGAGGCTCGAACGGTAGTGGGGGGACCCTCACTACTCGCTTCAGAAATCCGACCGAAAAGGGCAAGTAATTCCGAGCACTGATTTAAAGTACCTGTAAAGATAATGTCGATGAATCCAAGAAACATTGTTCTTTTATTACAAAGAAGTTTTAATTCTCCTGAATATGATGTGTATTCATTTATTACAGACGAGGAAAAATCTTTTGCAGCTAATTTGGAGAATTTAATTAAAGATGCTATAGATGCACAGATATTTGTCGGAAGCATTGATACTTTAAGCTTTAATGAAGAAAGTGTATATCCTGAAGCAATTCCTGTTGATGAGGTTTCTCAAAGTGATTTCGAAGAATCAATAAAGGATTGCAAGAAAACTATAATTGATATTGATATCAAATATAAAACAAAGGCTGTACAATTTTGGCGTTCCGGGAAGACAAAAGCTTTGCCTTTAAAGTCAGTTCAGCATAGATTTAAGAAAGTTTCTGGTTTGAGGTCATTGTATAGGTGGGAGGCACAAATTAAAGAAGGTGGCACGAGAAATGAAAAATTATTACAAATTTCGAAGTATGTTTTGGATCAATTCAAAATTTCCTCTGAAAGATCGCTTTCTATTCATGACATTGATATAAAAAGATGGGCTTTACGGGTTAGAGAAGAAATCAATTTGTCACCGACATTATTCACTGCTTCCACATTTTGGGTACATAATTTTAAAGTGAATCATGGAATTGTATCGAGAAAGATAAATAAATTTGTGACTAAAAAACAAATATCGTCAAAGGAAAAATTATTACAAGCATCAAGCGAATTTGTTTCTAAAGTAAAATCAGAGATCATGTTGGTAGGTGAAGACAATGTCTATAATTCCGATCAATCGGGGTTCAATTTAGAAACGCATGCAGGTCGCACGCTTGCTTTACAAGGATCATTGAAAGTCGAGTGTTTAGCGCAATATTTGAATTCTTTGACGCACAGCTACACTATTCAGCCAATCGTTTCTGCCAACGGAAATTTAAAGTCCCCTTTATTAATAGTCCTGCAAGAGACTAGTGGTAAATTTGGACCAATCGTTGAGAAAACTTTGTACAAAGCAGACAATATTGACGTATTTGCATCAAAATCAGGCAAATTAACATCCGACCTTGCCATTAATTGGTTCGCAAACGTTTTTTTACCAAACACCGGGGAAAACTCTGTTCTTTTGTTAGATTCTTGTACTGGCCAGACTGAAAAAAAGTTTGACAATATTGATAAAGACAATAAAAACGTCCAAATTTTTACGATTCCCGCTGGAACCACTGGTTTAATTCAACCGCTGGACGTTTACACTTTTAGACCTTGGAAGAATTTTTTAAGACAATTTTCTGATATTTTCATGCTGTATAACTGTGATGTAAATTTACATTTAAGGAATAACATCCTCAAAATACAGTCTTTAATACATAACTAGTTTTCCTCGCCCAGATTTAAGAATATATTCCGATACGCTTGGTGGAAGTGTGGGTATATTGCAGAAAAACCCGACAAATGCGAAGCCCCTGCAGATTTCTGTTTGAAAAACTGCAATGGCACATGTGAACTCTGCAATGATATTGCAATAATTAAATGTACTTGGTGTATGACATCAATGTGCATGCAGCACTTCTTTGCCGTAACAAACGCTAACTCTCCACATTACTGCACTAAATTTAAAGTGTAAGGAGAAAAGCACCCCGATTCGTGAGAGGCAAGGGGACTCACGTTCAAAAAGCACCCCGATTCGTGAGAGGCAAGGGGACTCACGTTCAAAAAGCACCCCAATGGGATGAGAACCCTATCACGTCCACGTCATTCATCCTGGGTAGCGCTAAGGACTGATTGATTTTTATATGCATCACTACTTGTAGGGATGGTTTTCGATGTTTCGTTAGTGTTAGGGGTAGTTCTCGATTAGGACCTTTTTGCTACAAATTCGCCTCAAAGTTATGCTCATTTCTTACTTTTTTGCAATTTTCGCACTTTTTGACAGAGTGTAAAACTTTTGAAAAAATGCGACCGCCATATTGGATCCGCCATTTTGAATTCTTAAAAACGGACTTCAGATTCGTTATCAGCGACCCCAAAAACCCTTAGTTACCTGATTTCGCAACAATCGTAAAAATAATTCGTAAAATAGTCGAACCTACCCCTAAAATAGATAAGGGTGATTTCTACCCTTCAAACGGCTTTCGGGCCGATATAACAATATACGTGTCTAATAGTTTTCCATGTACTACTTGTATGCCAAGTTTCAGGAAAATCGCCGTATGACACTTCCCTAGTGTTACTTGTTAGTAAAAATTTTATACATTTCGACTTTGGATTATAATATCTTCATTTATAGGATACGTAGAAGAAAAGTAAAAATATTTTTATAATATAAAACGAACTCAAGCTTTCGATTAAGCTTATTAAAACATCAATCGCTTCAGCCGTTATTGAGGTTCGATGATCTAAGAACTCTTCAACTAGCCGACTCGCGTAAAGATACACGGGGTGTCTCACTGTTGCTGCGCATGACTTGGCGCGAGACACTACCGTGTTTCTTGATATATATATATATATATATATATATATATATATATATATATATATATATATACAATGTGTCCCAAAATTATCGTTTCACTGACAGATTCTTCAGATCATTCGGAGGCGATTTTTCCTCAGCAAAAGTATCGCGGCATCAATAATTTTTGTGTTATAAGCGATAAAAAAGGGCTTTTTGCAAATTAAACTTAATAGAAAGTTAAAACTACATTCTTTAGTTTATTTCAGATAGAGTTTACTTTAATAGAGAGAGAGAGGATCTTAATTTCAGGCTTAGTTACAAAGATATATGATGGAAAAAATTGGAAACTTGCAAAAAATGATGACCTCCCTCGACATTTTCGCTGAGGAAAAATCGTCTCCAAATGAACTCAAGAATCTGTGTATATATATATACGCACATATACATATATAAATTGTAACCGTAATTTCTCTTTTTAATTATTTAAATAATAATTATTTGTTCGGCGGGCGGTTCTCGGTGCCCACGGCACACCTTCGGCGCGTATCTCGAATATCGGTCCCGATATCTCGCGAAAGTCCGTATATCACACAGAAAAAACCGAGTTGGGCGCCAGGTACGGCAGGCCGCACCATTCACGATAATAACCACGCTAAGAGACAATTGCGAGACCGATAATTAACGCGACGGCAAAATTCCGCGGCTACTCAATTTACCCAAAATGGTAGAGGGTGTGGTTCGGGGGGATACGCGAGAGCTCTGAGAATCGAGAACACGGGAGCGAAAATGAGCATTCGATAAATTAACAATAAAGATAACAATAATATATTAAAAAGAAACAAGAGTATAGAGCAGTTCACATAAATAGTAGCCTTTGATGACAGTAGTTATTTTACAGGCGAATTAGATATATTATTTCCGCGGAGATCGGCACGACCGTGCGCAACAGTATTAAATTACCGGGCGTCTTACGCGCTTTAACTCGACTTTTCGGCCGCGAGGATTTCCGCCGTACGAGACTTAATCAGGCCGCGACAACTAAAGAAATCTCTCGAATGCGCCGGTAACTACTTTACGCACGCCCGTGAATCCGCTTCAATACAATATAAATTTCTCGGTGATACGACTCGAATCGGTCTTTTAACGCAGCTCGTGATGCTGGAATGTGCCTCAATAATAATAACGACGACCTTTGCTTGAAATATGCCACGTATATAACTCGGATGACTCGCGAAAACTAACGACGGGGTCACAAACACCCGATAGATCCTCTGCTCGATACCGGGGAATTGCGCTTTCTACTCACTCTAATTACGCATAGCGTGTACAAAATAACTGCTAACAATACTCAAAAAGAATACGAAAACTATCGGTGACGACTGTGGTGTACGAGTCGTATGACGCAATACTTTGCGCGATCCGGAATATCGATCGCGCGAGCGTGAAAATCCCGATACTTTACAACATGTAATAATTACAGACGCGAAACTAACATTAATGACTGTCGGCGGCGGCGAAATGAATAGAGAGAGCTTATTTTATATAATTCGGATGAGCGACGTGTGCCCGTCGGCCGTGCGACTTAATCTACCAAAAATATTCACAAAGTTAATTCACCAAAACGCGTGGCTCGACAACTATTAAGGGCGCGACTCATCCGAATTAATTACCTACAGATAAACGGCAACAAAATAGGTCGGCGACGCTCGTCCCACCGGCAGGAAGTTCTCGGTGCTTCCTTGATCGTCTAATATTCCGCTCGCTCCTCGGAAAACCTGCGTCCTCTCGGATAGCTCGCCGAACAGTGCCGAGCGAGAGTCCTGCAGGAGACACGCCGGCGCGATAAATCGCTATCGCGCCACTTGTGGCGCTTTCGCATTACGCAGGGCCGTCCTGCGATCCTTGCGATCCTTGTGGTCGTCACGGCCGTATCGGTGGGCTCACCGCCCCGAAATTTCTAAATTCGATGGCTGCTTGACTGGCAGATGCGGAATTCCGGCAGCGTCCGATCGGCTCTCTTTCCTATCTTGTAGAATAGGTCCATGGTCGAGAGTCCTTTCGCCGCTCCGTCCTTGGGACTCCCTCGCTTCGCGCGGGTGGAGTGGCCGTCCCTTCGGCCGGTTCCGTCCGGCCCCTTCGCCTCTGTTCCTGTCGTAATAATACAAAATTATCGGCAGCGATGGGTGTTAGCAGTGTTGTTGTTCAGGCCGGGTTTTCTCGCGCATGCGTGGTAGATGGCAGCCGAAGCAGCGATGTATATAAGAGGAGTAGTGTTTGGGCGCGAAAGTCTTGGCGGGCCCGGCAATAAGGACAGGCTAGGTTAAGGTGAGTAGATAAGTATATTTATAAATAATGCATGCGCAAAGAAAAGGAGCAATTAAACGACCGAAAGTTAGAGACTTTCAAAATGCATGGCTGCATGAGGATAATTTTAAAGGATGGTTAGCTCCCCATCATGTAGAAAATAAAGCTTTTTGTACTGCATGTAATAAGACCATCAGATGTTGTAAGACAGATTTAGTTCAACATTCGCAAACGGCCAAACATAATAAAAATATTAATAATAATAATAATAACAACGCAATTGATAACAATGAAGATATATTATCATATAAAGATAAAGTCAAACGTGCAGAAATTAAATTAGCAGCATTTTTTGCCGAACATAATGTAGCTTTTTATACCGCAGATCATTTGATTCCATTATTGAAAGATATTTGTATAGATCCTAAAATTGTACAAGATATGTCACTGGGCCGATTAAAATGCGCGAATATTGTTAAAAATGTTATCGCTAAAAGAGAAAATGAAAAACTTATTATGAATTTACGAATTTGCAAATTTTCTATTTTAATTGATGAGAGTACCGATATATCAGATACGAAATTAATGTGTATCCTTGTTCGCTATGTTTCACCTTCAAATAAAAAAGTCGTAACGCAATTATTAGATTTAGTTTCATTAAACGCTACAGATTGTTCCGCGAGCAAACTTTTCGAAACATTTAAAAACCTTTTAGACAAAAAAGAAATCCCTATAACAAATATTGTTGGAATGGCATGTGATAATGCATCAGTTATGACTGGATGCAATAATTCTTTTATGTATCGTTTAAAATTAGAAGTACCGGGATTAATAACATTAAATTGTATATGCCATTCTTCCGCGCTTGTAGCTAGTAAATCTTGCGAAACATTACCTTCGTCGTGTGAAAATTTAATAAGAGGGGTTTCTACTTACATTTCCGGCAGTGCAAAGAGATGTGCAATTTTAGGTGAATTCCAAGATTTTTTCAATGTGGAAAGACATAAATTATTAAAATTGTCAAATACTAGATGGCTTGTTTTACAAAAGTGCGTTGTTAGATTACTTGAAAATTGGGATGTTTTGAAAAATTATTTTACTTTAGCAGTTGTCGAAGATAAAACTAAATCTGCGGAAATAATTTTAACGAAATTAAACGATAATTCAATTAAAGCTTATTTATTATTTTTAAAATATGCATTAATTTTTTTTAATAATTTTAACGCTTTGTTTCAATCGCGTAAGATTTTAATTCACAAGTTATTTGAAACTAGTCAACAATTGATTCGACAATTAATTCAAAATTTTATGATTTCTAATGCTGTTAAGCATATTTCGTCTTTAAATATTGATAACGAAGAGAATATACAATCTTTAGAAAATATATATGTTGGACCTGAATGTGAGAACTATTTGAACACCTTATCTCCAGAATGCAGTCAACAAATCAAGTTAAAATGTCTAGATTTTTATAAAACAGCAACTCGACAAATGTTGAAACGTTTACCGTATAATAATACTCTTTTTGAAAAATTATCTTTTTTAGAACCTAAAATTGCTTTATATGATGAAGGTCGAGTTAAAATTAAAGATTTAACTTATATTGTTGATCAAATCAAATCTGTTAATATTGATATTAATAAATTAGCTTTTGAATGGAGAATTTTGCCGTTTATTTTTGATGAAGAGCAGAAAAAGGAATTAGCTTGTTTAGAAATTGATGAAATGTGGAAAAAAATTGTAGAATTTAAAGACTTTAATGAAGAAAGAGTATTTATAAATTTAGATTTATTAATTCAAATAGTTCTTTCTTTTCCACATTCAAATGCCGAAGCAGAACGTATTTTCTCTATAGTAACAGATGTAAAAATTAAAAAAAGAAACCGATTATCTAATGATATGGTTTCTGCAATTTGTGTAACTCGGTCAAGTTTCGAAGCTGAAAATATTAATTGTAATACTTTTGAAGTAGATTCTAGACATTTAGAGCTGCATAATAATATATGGAGAAGTAAATCATGCAATGATTTGCAATCTGATGGATCTTAATATTTTTTTATTGCTTTTATATATTTTATTTTGCATGATATACAATCATTTTTTATTGCTTTTATATATTTTATTTTGCATGATGTACGATGATTTTTTATTGCTTTTATATATTTTATTTTGCATGATATATAATCATTTTTTATTGCTTTTATATATTTTATTTTGCATGATGTACAATCACACATCTAGTCAATGTTACTTTTGTTTTTATTTTATTTTATATTTATTGTTTTGTTTTTCAGAGTCTAATAAAATTTAAGTTTTATAATAAATTTTATTTATGTATGATAAAGATTAAATAATTTTATGTGCAATTAATTTCAGTTTGTAATTATTTTTAGATTAATTTGATTTACTTAATTATTGTTTCTTTTATTGCGTTAAAGAAAAATTATATAAATTATATAAGTATTTTTAGAAAAAATGTTTTTTTTTATTAAATCAATTATTTTTAAAAAGATAATGTTTTTATATTTGATAAATTTTATTTATGTTCATTTTTATAAATAAATATTTTTATTTTTTGTATTTTTGTATGAATACTGGTGAGGTTTTTGGCAGTTTTCCTTACCCGTGCAACAAATGTTGGTATTCTATGAGATTCTGCCAAAAATAAAATATTTTATTTTCGTTTGCATAAAAATGTGTTTTTAATTAATTATTTTATTACCCTCTTTCCTTTCTCAGCTTATAATTTATTTATAATATATATATATATTTATTTATTTAAATATTTAATATTTTTCTCATACATTTTTAACAGTTATTAGATATTTTTGCGCGGGTGATTATTGGTACTCCTTTTTATTCAACTAAGCACTGTACTGGTACCGCGTTTGCCACGCATGCGCGAAAAATCCCGGCCCGAACAACAACACTGGGTGTTAGCCACCAAGAATGTAGTTAATAAACAAAACTACGACCTGACGTCTCTCGCTCCTTGAAAGTTTCGGACTCCCGCTCTCGGCCGCTCCTCTTCCTTCTTCCTTCCTCTCTGCCGGATGGGATCCCGCCGCTCGATCTCGTGCCGACAACCAACTCGCGGGCTCATCTTGAGCTTACATTTGCGATAACTATTACTAACCAAAAGTCAGATCTCGTCGATCTGACGATTGGGCCGCTCTCTCCCTAAATAGAGAGGACGCAGGCCCCCGAAAAACCGCCCCCGATCGGGTCATTCGACCCTTGTGACGGACGTCTCAAAAACGTCACGTCACAATATATATATATATATATATATATATATATATATATATATATACATGTCATGTTACTCTCTAAATTTCTTAGAGCGAAAATGCACTCGAAAAATTGAGTGACTGGTCGAATCACTCTAGTTAGAGTGATTTTTCACTCATAGGAGTCAATTCTCCCACTTTTTATTGTAGAATGAAAAAATCACTCTGCAAAATGGAGTAAATATGTATACTCTATTTTATAGAGTGAATATTGTCACTCTATGTATTATAGAGTGTGAAATGTTTAATTTTTGTAAAAAACAGAATACAAGCATAGAATCTTCTGATATTCAGGAACTATTAAATAAGTTAAATTTTGACAATTTATTTGAGAGAACTGATACCTTACAAGCTCAGATAAAAGTGGTCAAGAACACTTATCATTATATAGACTCAGTTGAAATACCTCTTGGATTCAGAATGCAGCAATATTTTGATAGAAAAGAACAAATGTGGGTACAAAAAAAAACTTATGAGACTTTTCAGTATGTCCCAATTATTGAAACGTTGAAATTAATAATGTCTCACTCATCCATGCGGAATTATGTTCGTTCTGAACAAAACAGCTCAGATAATTTACTTGTCACTTTTAGAGATGGAATCAGTTATAAACAACATTCATTTTTTCTACGTTATCCAGACGCATTAAGAATTCAACTGTATTATGATGATGTAGTTGTTAATAATCTATTGGGCTCTAAAGTTCATCCTCACAAAATTGGAGCTTTTTATTTTGTAATTCAAAATTTGCCTCAATATATTAACTCTTCTTTGGGAGGAATTCATATTCTTAGTTTGTATCATACTGCTGATATTCAAAAATATGGCATGAAAGCTATATTTAAACCATTTTTGCTGGATTTAAATAAATTTGAAAGTGACAATGGTGTAAATGTTATATATAATGGAACACATTTCGTATTAAGAGCAAGTATTGCTGCAGTTTGTGCTGATGGATTGGCCGCGCATCAGTTATTAGGATTTTTAAGTCCATCTGCTAAATATTTTTGTAGACTTTGTATGATCAATAGAGATGACTTCAAGAATAATAGAAATTAAAATGTTGTTTCTTTACGTACAAAGCAGCTACATGACAAACAATTAAAAGAAATAAATACTCAACAAACATTAAAAGAAATTGAAAATTCTAAAACAAAGTCAGGTATTCTAGAAGATAGTGCATTACATTCTTCTCGCTTTTTTCATTGTACAAATAATTTTGTCTTGGACCCTATGCACGATATTTTAGAAGGTATCGCACCAATGGAATTAAAATTGGTTTTGCACTATTATAGCACTTGTGATGATTATAATTTTAACATAGATATGTTCAACAACAGAATAAATTTATTTCGATATGGTTTACCAGAAAATAAAAATAAACCTTCCGCAAATTTTTCTTCAGCTTCTATTAAATATCAAAAGGATTACAAACTTTCACAAACTGCTGTGCAAACATGGTGTTTATTAAAAGTTTTTCCCTTCGTGGTTTCAGATTTAGTACCTGAAAATGATAAATATCTATCTTTAATTTTAATATTGAATAGAATAAACGAAACAGTATTTGCTCCAAAATTGACACGCTCTATTTTGCCATATTTATCAGAATTAATCGAGGAACACAATTGTTTATTCCGAGAATTATTTCCAGCTTAACTCACTACCCTCAGTGTATATCTTTTTCTGGTCCTTTACGTTGGTTAAATTGTTTACGATTTGAAGCGAAACATAATTTCTTAAAAAAATATGGATCTATTGTATGTAATTTTAAAAATATTACAAAAACATTAATTAATTATTGTCAGTTATCTCAATGCGCAGCTTGGGGTATTAATGAAGAGCCGAGAATCAAATTAAATATGGTAACGGATGTAAAGTTTATGTTGAAAATACTTATTGCTGGCAGCAATTATATCACATGAAATATCAGGGCAAAGACAAAATTATTAAAGTTGATAAAGCAGAGGTTTACAGTACAGAATATCGAAAAGGTTTGTTTGTTGCTATCGACAGTGGAGTACAAGAAAATAGTGAAATTACATTTGGTTGTATTCAAGAATTAATAATACTAAAAGATGATCAATTGTGGTTGTGGTGTGAAGAATGGCAGTATCTTGGTTATAATGAATCATTAAATGCTTACCATGTATATCCTAAATTAGATTCATTTAGATTTGTAAACACTGCTGAGTTATGTGATCTGAAACCATTTGCATTATGGACTGATTTTAAGACTAATTTGTCTTATATTGTTCTTCATCATATATTATTATAAAAATGTTTTATGACTATATCTTGTATATAATCGCACTTTTTTAACTTTCATCTATATATCTATCTACATATATTAAAATTTTAATTCATTCATCTAAGTGTCTTGTACATATAGATATTCTGTTTTTTATTTAATCTACACTGTATAAGTTTGTTCAATATAAAATTATAAAATTATATTATAAATGATATGGGAGAGTTATGGAGATATCAAGATATGGAGATATGGAGACATCAGAGTAATCAGTACACGTCCGCTGTATTTATTATTACATTGTTTCTAATTTTTTAAACACATTTCTTTAAGTCAAATTTTATATTTTAGATGAAAGAGTTGATGGTTACGCTTTCATGGAGCTAACTGAACTTGATTTAAAAGAACTAAAAATCAAGACTGGCCCAAGGAAAAGAATATTAAATTTAATTAAGGCTTGCAGTAATCTGGTATAAGAGCAAAGATTATTCTTATATACTTTATATTTAGTACAAGTTATTAATCATACTTATGAATAAAAATATTCACAGGAAATTTTACTTGACGAAGTAATAGTACAATCAAATACGCAGAATCAAGTATACAGCAATGAAAACGTACAAAATAAAGAAAATACTATTTTACCTACGACAGAAAATACTAATTCGTCTAGTTCTACAAGCCAAAAAGTGTTAGTTTTTTTTTGAAAATGATAGCAAGGAGGTAAAATGATTATATTAAATATGTACATTTAATATTTATATTTAACATCCTATGATATATAATTGTTGTTTACAGACACATCGAGATTCAAATGATTTTGATATTAGATCCTGGATTAAAGAAAACGAGAAAGAATCTAAAAGAAATCCATCGCTTATCAATATTTTAGATTCAGGTATTATTCACCCCGTTCATAGACAAGAACTTATAAGAATTTGTTGCGCGGGATTAATAAAAATTAATAATAATAACTTGTAAGTAACGATATTCTTATTGATTTGTTGTATAAACATTATTTACGTAATATTATATTTAGATTTGATCATATTTATTTTTCTTGTTAAAGATATCCATCACATGGACTAAAAACCGAATTAGCGAGACAAATTATTACGCAGTTTCCGAAACTTCGATCAAATCTCTCTGAAACGGCTACGTAAGCAAATTTTTTATTTTACAATTGAAATACATAAACCTCTTTTCTATTTTATGTTGGTTTTAGGAACATTTTTATGATAATAAAACAAATCAGGGTTTTATAGAGTACCGTTTAAAAACCATGAGAAAACATTTAAGTCCATCCAAGAAAAAGAGAGCTGTTTCTAAAGGATCAAAAATAAAAAAACCAAGGATATTAAAACAAAATAACTATATGGAAGAAAATATATTTGCATTGAAGATAAATATGAAAATATAATTACATACAATTAAAATGATGAAATAATGTATTAGATCAGTAATTATCACTTATCATAGGTTGCTGAGCTTGCATTAAAAATGCCGAATGAAACAAATAAAAATGATATATTTCGACTAAGTGATGAAACGAGATGTAATCGTCAAAGACAGGTGAAAGAATCTGATCAAGAATTGACATTGAGTGACATTTTAAAAATGTATCCACGTTTTAAGGATTATAATGGCGAATTGGTGAAATAGTTTTTATTTATCTTTCTTAAGTCTTTAATATAAAAATGTTGTTTCTTATTATTAATGTTTTTTTATAGATTCACAGAGAATTTCTAGCTGAATTTCCAGATAACGACACATTTTTGGTACAATTTACAACTTTCTATGTGCCGAGAATTTTACAATATTGTTCTCTGAACGCACCAGATTTACTACTACATGTTAATGACACTGAAGGTAATAAAATAATTAAGAAAATCTACAAGATACTTTCTCTGAATATATATCTTAATAATCATTACTTTATTTGTACAGATAACATGAAAGCTTTGATTTTGTTACCATATCTACTCCCGTCTCCTAATTACACCAAACGTAAAAAGAAAAATGTAAATAATATTTATATATATATATATATATATATATATATATATATATTTTAATCCAATAAAAAATATGTTTTAATATAAAGTTTTTATACACATATTTTAGGACGAAGAGATAGCAACAATAAAGAAGAAAGGCACTTAGTGGGACATTCAATTTTATGTTCAAAATTAACAATCCCACATAAAAGTTTACTCATATTTAAAAATGTATGTATTTAATTGAAAGTATATCATTTTATTCAGTAAAGTATTTTTATTCAATAATCACGGTAAAATATTAATTAATTAATATTCATACTTTTAGGCACAAGATGATTTATTTTTAAATGAATGTTCGCAAATGAAAAGAACAAAAATGTGCAACCTTATTTAATATGTAGTAAGACTACTGAGGAAAGAAAAGGAAAATATTATATTAAGGCAGATGATCATCTGATCGAAATTGGAAGCAATGGCTTGCAAGCTTTTGATATTTTGTTGAAGCTACACTATTGTTTTGACGTACATTTTTCTGCAGATTTGATTACTTTTTATAATTTTATCACTGGTTGTATACTACATTTAGTACAACCCAAAGCATGTTGTGTAGCAATTGATGTTACTCTCATAAATTTATCCACAGAAAAAGCATTAATTTACATGAGTAAGTAAATATATATATTATATATATATATAGAGAAGAAAATATATAATAGAGGTTTCCAATTATTTTATTTACTTATTAATAGTAACAAAAGTTGTTTTCTTTTAATTCCGCGTTTGTAAAATTACTTACTTTAATTTTGAAGTAAACTTATAAGAAGTCTGATGAAATTTTGCAAGCTTCTATACAAGGGAGATTTTTTATTTTAAAAATAATAAATTAATTATTCTTCCAGATCATCCAATAATGATGATGTTGATGAAGAAATGTAAAATATACTTAAATTTAATAACCTCCTCTGTGATTATATTTTATATCTTCATAAGAAATCTATATTTTATGATTCAAACTTAGTATATGTATAATAACTATAATAACAAATATTTTGATATTACGATAATAACGAATATAACGATACTAATTTCATATCTTTATTTCATATGTTAATATATAATCTTGCATATAATTTATAATATATTTAATATAAATGTTTTTTCTCTTATAACTTGCATTATTATTCTAACCTTTTTCTCACGTATACCTTGTCTATTTTTTAAATAAAAATATTGTTTTAGTTCCAGCTTCTGATCTCTCGTCCCAGTCATCTTGATAGACAACGTTAAAAGCAAGAAAATATATACTCCAAATTACGAAATACATTAAAAGATAATGTCCATAAAATGATACTTGCGATCAGTTAAGAGATTGGTAAAGTATATTTCGAAAACTTTTGCTTTAATAAATAGCCATATAAAATTAGGATGACATGTTATTTTTTAAATATTTTTTTGTCACATTAATTTTACAGCTATTTATTTCTTATTATAGTAAAAAGAAATTTTTGTAATAATGTTTTATTAATCGATACCACACAATCGAGCGCAAGTGTGTGTGTATGTGTGTGACTTTTTAGGGACATATCTTTTTATTTCAACATATTTCGTAAGATTTGTAAACATATATCTTTTTTCTTGCTTTTAACGTTTACATTTATATGGCTGCGACAAGAAAAAGGAGACTTAGCCGGCTTTCACACTGAGATAATATGCTATGTGCGATATGCAGCTTCGATTATTTGAAGTGAGAAGCAATGACACTGCTTTTCATTTCAACTGATCGAAGCTTCACGTTGCACGTAGCATGCTATATCAGTGTGAAAGCCGGTTTAGAATTAAGATTTATACTTCCTAAGAGTGAATCTGTTCACTCGTAACAATTGAATGAAAAATTCACTTGACAAACAGTGATGACTCCATTCTCAGATCGAGTGAATTATTCACTTCAAAACGAGTAACACATTCACTTTACTTCAGAGTTAACAGTTCACTTTTGTGAAAAGTGAATTTTTACTAATTACGAGTGGCAGTATTTCATTATCGCTTGAAGTGAATATTCACTCGTTTGGAGTTAATTTCACTCTAAGAAATTTAGAGAGTACATAAAAAAAAACTGTTGTATTTCGCAATTTATCAATTTGAAAATAATTTTAATGGATTTTAAATTTTTACGATTAAAATGACATCAAACTCGGCATAAATTGGATAATTTTTAACTAAATTAATAATTTCAATTTTAATAACATGTTTCATTAAAAATTATCTAATTTATGTCGTGTTTGGTATAATTTTAATCGCAAAAGTGTCATTAATTCATTACAAATATTTGAAAACGGATAAAATACAAAATAAAAATTTTAGTTTTATTTTATAAAATGTTTATATGTTGTAGATAAGGAAAGATCTTCGATGCTGGAGAGTCGTCGAAAGCGAGAGTGAGAACGAATGAGGAGCAAGCGAGATGACTAACAAAGAGTTCCGAAATCTCTCTCGCGAAGCTCCCTTTATCTATAATCTTTCACGTATCATATATCATCTTACAATAGAAAGAAAACTTTTTTATTTTGCATTTTATTGATTTAAAATAATTGTAATGGATTAATGAGATTTTTGCGATTAAAATGACACCAAACACGACATAAATTGGATAATTTTTAATTAAATGTGTTATCAAAATTTTGATTATTTATTTAATTAAAATTATCCGATTTATGTCGTGTTTGGTATCATTTCGCTCACAAAAATCTCATTATTCCATTAATATAATTTTCGAACCAATAAAATGCAATATAAAAAAGTTTTCTTTTCTATTGTAAGATGACATATAATACGTGAAAGATTATAGATAAAGAGAGCCTCGCGAGAGAGACTTCGGAACTCTTTAGCCATCTCGCTTGGCTCCTCATTCGTTCTCACTCTCGCTTTCGACGACTCTCCAGCGTCGGGAATTTTCCTTATCTACAACATATAAACATTTATAAAATAAAAGTAAACCTTTATTTTATATTTTATCCATTTGCAAATATTTGTAATGAATTAATAATATTTTTGCGATTAAAATGATACCAAACATGACATAAATCGGATAATTTTTAATTAAATAAATAAACAAAATTTTGATAACATATTTAATTATAAATTATCCAATTTATGTCGTATTTGGTGTTATTTTAATTGCATAAATCTCATTAATTCATTAAAATTATTTTGATGTTAATACATGGAGAATTGAGATTCTTATTTACGAACAAACACGGTCAACTACTGTGGGCCAACCGACTTACCACATATGTGGCAACGGTGTATGTGTCCGGAATCGGCCAGAAAATCGTTATTTGTCTTTGAACAGCAGAGCAGAGAGGAGACTGCTATAAGTGCCAATAAGACGAGCAACAATTGAAGACGAGCAACAATATGCCGAGATGTAAGTACTTTATCCTGTGTACATACATTTATTTCGAAATAACATTTTCTATATATAATAACATTAAATATATTATTAAAATTTATGAATCGTGTTACGCTGCATAAATTATAATAATGTATAATGTTATTCAAATGCATATCTGTCTCTTCCTCAATATCTTTCTCTCATATATTTGCAGCACGAAGCGAAGGCAGTCTGCCTGCAAAAGTGGGGCAAAAGGCGGCAGCGACGGCGACGTCGGCGACGAAGACAACGAAGACGACGACGGCGACGCAGGTGACGACGGCTACGAAGGCGACGACGAAGACGACAACGGCGACGCAGGCGACGACGGCTACGAAGGCGGCGACGATGACGCCAATTTTCAATCGTTTAATATGATTGGACCGCTCTGGAGACGTGCTGGGGATGTCATCTCTCCGTGGCAATCCATTCCAACATCGCTCTGGAGTCGTATGTACTGTGTTAGAGTGGCGTAAGGTGCGAGGTCTGAATAGTTCAGTGGTAAGAGCAGTTGCCCGGAAAGCGAAAGACTCGGGTTCGATTCCCGATTCAGCCACTTGTACCTCGCATATTTTTTCAGACCCGCAAATGTTGTTTTCTAACAATTATTTGTCGGGCTGAGGAAGTGTGTAAACGCCCTACACAGACACGACAGTGCCGCTGCCACGGAAGAGATGGATGCTTGGTTCGTGCCTCCTCCCGCCTTAAATCCCCCCTCGGCGCCGATGCCAACGGCAATGGCGCCGTTAGCGAATGTAAGGGAAGCGATGGGACCGGGCCCCAGAATGGGGCAGAACGTAAAAAAGGTTAGTTTTATCAAATTACACATATTTAAATAAATTATAAGAAATAAGATATACAATATTATGATTGGATAAATTATCTATATCAGTGCTGGGATTTACTTGCACATTTCGGCCCGATTCCGTGGCTCACACCTATTGCCCCCCACTCACCGCTCGTACGTTAGCAACGAGTCGCCAGATACGCGTAACTAAGGAGCACGACGCTTTGTCTCAGGAGCGTCCGTATATAAGAATGTCCAAATATAATAATAAGACAATACTCTTCTATAATTAAAAGTTTTTCTTCAATATTTTATATCAATGAAATATAAAATATTGAAGAAAAACTTATAATTTTGAGAATTTTCGCGGTGCATTTAGAAAAGTATTGTCTTATTATTATATTTGGACATTCTTACATATGAACGCTCCTGAGACGAAGCGTCGCGCTCCTTAGTTACGCGTATCTGGCGACTCGTTGCTAACGCACGAGCGGTGAGTGGGGGCAATAGGCGTGAGCCACGGAATCGGGCCGAAATGTGCAAGTAAATCCCAGCACTGATCTATATGTATGTATGCATGTATGTGTCGTGCGCGACGGTGCTAAAAACGCCGAAAATATCGATCATATTGCTGTACATTTTGATTTTCTTTCTTTTCGATGTATGCATACATATATAAATTAAAATAGTTACATGCATGTGGTTCAATATATTACTATCACTTGCAATTCACATATAAAATTGTGTGAATTGCAAGTGATAGTAATATATTGAACCACGCACCTGGTACTACTTTATCATAAATGATCTTCTTTCAAACTTGGATATGACAGATGATATTTCAATTTAAAAAAATATTGCATTCTAACAAAGAAACACAAAATACATGTGTACATATATGTACATATTTAACTGCGTGTGTATCTGAAATGTATGTGTGTATGGATGTATGTATAAAATACGCGGGAGCACACAGCCACACAAAAATACGTGTATAATGATATTTCAGCTTTAAAAAAACATCGTATTGTAACACACAAGCAAACACACACACACACACACACACACACACCACATATATATATATATATATATATTTTATAAATTATAAGAAATAAGATATATAATATTATGATTTGATAATATCTATGTGTATGTGTGCATGTATGTGTCGTGCGCGACGGTGCTAAAAACGCCAAAAATGTATGCAATTACAATGCTGTATATTTTGATTTTCACATATAGAATGAACGTCTGAACTGCAAATTAATATGATAAATAATAATATGTTATAAATTAGTAATTACTAATAATATTTTTATTTTTTTAGCGTCAAAATGATGCGGTGCGACGCACCATAAATAAAGAAAGAAAGAAGCAACAACGGAAAAAGTACGTTCCCGGTATGTATGTACAGCCATCTACATACATGCCGGGGACGTACACACCGGCTGTGCGCACAGGATATGTATCCATACTATCAGGAAACGTGCACACAGCCATGCCCGTATCGGCACCTGCATACGTGTCCGTACTGCCCGCACCACCCAGGTACATGTCTGCACCATCCGGGTATATGGCTGCAATGCCTGTACCATCCGGATATGTGCAGGTACCGCCCGCATGTAATTATGTGCCCGCGCCATCCGCATACGGGCCCGCATCATCTGGATACGTGCCTGCGCATCCCGCACTGTCTGGATACATGCCTGTGCCGTCGGGACCATCAACATACGTGCCAATACCGCCCGCATCTAACTATCGTCCATTTTAAAAATATATATAATAAAACATAAAGAAAATTATATATCTAAAAGTACAAATTAAATATAACCACACACACACACACAATTATATAAATTGTAACGCGTACACCCACACCCACACACACACACACATACTATACATATACTACACATGGAAAATATAAATAAAATATAATTTTAATTACATTTTTTTATATCTTATATAATCCTATTTTTTATTCCCAAATCCGCATTCCATTTTTCTTTATGAAATAATGCTAGTAATTTAATAAATAATAATAATTAATAAATGTCATTTAGTAATACAAGTAATATTTTTAGTTTTAGAATATATATGAAATATACAATCACTTTTTTCTGTTTTGTTATTCTAAATACTATAATACAATATACATACATGTATTTTTTTACATTTGCATAATTTCTTTGCGACAATTGATCACAAATTATATTTACGAAACAAAAAGAAAATTTAGTACATATTTTATCAGTTTATATCAGTGCTCGGATTTAGTTGCACATTTCGGCCCGATTCCGTGGCTCACGCCTATTGCCCTCCACTCACTGCTCATACGTTAGCGACGAGTCGCCAGATACGCGTAACTAAGGAGCGCGACGCTTTGTCTCAGGAGCGTTCGTATATAAGAATGTCCAAATATAATAGTAAGACAATACTTTTCCAAATGCACCGCGAAAATTCTCAAAATTAAACGTTTTCTTCAATATTTTATATATCATTGATATAAAATATTGAAGAAAAACTTTTATTTATAGAAAAGTATTGTCTTATTATTATATTTGGGCATTCTTATATACGGACGCTCCTGAGACAAAGCGTCGCGCTCCTTAGTTACGCGTATCTGGCGACTCGCCGCTAACGCACGAGCGGTGAGTGGGGGGCAATAGGCGTGAGCCACGGAATCGGGCCGAAATGTGCAACTAAATCCGAGCACTGGTTTATATTATCAAATGCATGTTGGCCGAATATTTAAATTATTTCGACATTTATAATTTTTACTAGAGAAAGTTTGCTTTTTTTATAAATATAGAGCTTATAAATATTCACATAAGCTTATAAATATACACATTCATTGTATAAAAAAATCATGTGCATATTATTATACTATACATTGAAATAATTCTTTATTTATATGCCACTATATACGCATGTTTCATAACATAAACAGATAAAATATATCAAACTTTCATTTTATTCATAAATAAACGCAATAGATAAATTAATAAATAGCTGTAAATAATGATTAATTGTTATAAAGATTATTTTTATTGCAAATAAAAAAAAATATGTGGATGTATTCAGAATAGCAAAATAGAAAAAGAAAGTAATTTATTGCATATTTTATATACAAAATAAAAATGTATAATTATATAAAATTTATTTATTTCCATGTAATGAGACGAGAGTAAAAAGGATAAAGATAGGAGTGAGAATGAAAGAATATAATAATGAACATGCAGAGAAAACGAAAAAAGAGAGAGAGAGAGAGAGAGAGAGAGAGAGAGAGAGAGAGAGAGAAACGCAAAGTGTGAGTGAACGTGGATATGCGAGGAGCATGAAACAGAGCAATACAGTAATGAGCGAGCAGTAAGCGAGCGATTAGAAAGAAACAGAATGAGTGTATGTTCGAGAGAAAGAAGATACGAGAAACTGCAATAATGTTAGTGCGTTCATATATATTACTTTCACATGCATGAAAGAGACAAAGATAGTACGACTATGTCTGTCCTTGTCAGCTCAATAGATTGCAGCTTCATCTATCATGCTATCCGGCAACTAATCTATTGCTCTGTTTTACTCCTCGACATCGATTCCGCACGCACACATGTACACTAAATAATTTCATATATTAATCTTTTTACACAGGCTTCCAAGCTGATTTCTATCAGTCTATTATTATTTTTTCATGTTATCCCGAATGCGGGCGCTATATCTTTTGCACGAACAAACTGCAGAATTTTTATATTAAATAAGTATTGTTACGACCTGATGCAAGAGGCCGATAAGAAAACTGTAATTATTTAACTTTCTGGTTTTTTTACATTAAATTATAGCGCCCGCACATCGTTATTATGAGTACTTTAATTCTAGAAAAGGATTTTTCATTCTGTATAGCCAATAAAAAGATTAGTACTTGAACTCATACTTCGCGTTTTTATTGGTAAAACAGACCTTTGAGGATCCTCTTAATACAAGATTATTTCTCTGAAAAATTGTTTATTTATGTATTCTAACATAACTGTAAAGTTGATAAATCTGTTAAAAGCAATAAATTATTAGATTTTTTATTGTAAGGCAGATAATATACAATATGCTGCATTTAGATATAACATGTTAAAGCACTGGCTTCACTGATATATTTACTAACTGAATAACAACACAAATGTTTATATAATCTTCTAACACGTCAACAATACGATACCATTATTGCTTCAAGAGACACTGCAAGTTAATGAATGAGTGTTGATCATTCCATTACAGATCACAAGATTCTATTAGCGGAGACTATAATGTTGAACTCTCGCTTAAAAGATTCTCGTGCTTTGTAAATGGATTCCCTCCTGACATTCGATGCAAGCTGGATCCCTGGTTTGCAAATTAATACCGATCTATTATTTTCACCTGCTTAAAATAATGTGATATAATATTAGTAGGCAGCTTGACATTAAGATCTCGTTCCTATAGCAATCTTACCAGTATAAATGTTGTTATAACAATTCAGTCTTCCTTTAGATTGAATAAACAGTAAAAAAATACAATATTTAAAAAGATTACCTTATACTGTAATTGCATAATAGTTATCTCAGCACTGATATTGCATAGACACAAAAATGCATTATTTCTGGCAAAGATTCCGCTGTAAATAAAAGAGATAGATTAATGACTAGAAAATTATTAGGATTATATTGCATATATATATATATATATATATATATATATATATATATATACTCTTGTATTATAAAAAACTATAAAAATATAACAAAATACTCGCTTCTAAATATAATATGCATCTTTTATTACATACATCTAAGAACTTTCATATTGTTAAAATACCCAAGTTCCTTCATGTTAATTCAATGTCACTTTGGGTCGCCATCTTGCATGCGCTTCGATACGGACGTGTTTTTGCGAGTGCTCTTGAAGTTTTGAATAATCAGCCCATTTCTGGGCTACAGTTCGTATATTTTGTCGGAATTATTTGGCTCTTGTTGCGTGCTTCCTCCAGAAGCTTTTATTTAGGCGCCCAAAGTGAAATTTCGTACGCTATTTACTTTTATAAAAGTAAATCGCAACAGGCGCCTTTGTCTCGACAAAGGCCAATGTGCCTGGCGCCACCGTGCCTCGTGGCTACGGATAAAAATTCTTTCTGTATTATTCTTCCTTCTCTTGTAAAATCCTTTTACCCTTTTAATATGAACTTCGGAGGATCTGACGACTTCCTTAAGGATAATGTGAGTACCCATAACTCTAATTTTTCTTCACATTCGGATGAGAATATTGTCATCCAAGATGATGACATCGATATGGAAGCTCTGAATAATCTTAGATCGGAAGCCGGTCTCTCACAATTAAATTCACCTAAAAATGTGCGTATATCATCAGTTATGAAAAAAGAAAAAGTCTGAAACGTGCAAAAACGGACCTAACTCACAGCCAGACCACAGGAAAGGTTTTCAGCACTGAGACTCATTCTTCTCTTGATTCTACTAATATATCAC